>CM057253.1:1469819-1479819 GCA_029931835.1 Etheostoma nigrum
TAGACCTTAGTGGTCCCTAATACTGTATCTGAAGTCTCTTTTATATAGACCTTAGTGGTCCCTAATACTGTATCTGAAGTCTCTTTTATATAGACCTTAGTGGTCCCTAATACTGTATCTGAAGTCTCTTTTATATAGACCTTAGTGGTCCCCTAATACTGTATCTGAAGTCTCTTTTATATAGACCTTAGTGGTCCCTAATACTGTATCTGAAGTCTCTTTTATATAGACCTTAGTGGTCCCCTAATACTGTATCTGAAGTCTCTTTTATATAGACCTTAGTGGTCCCTAATACTGTATCTGAAGTCTCTTTTATATAGACCTTAGTGGTCCCCTAATACTGTATCTGAAGTCTCTTTTATATAGACCTTAGTGGTCCCCTAATACTGTATCTGAAGTCTCTTTTATATAGACCTTAGTGGTCCCCTAATACTGTATCTGAAGTCTCTTTTATATAGACCTTAGTGGTCCCTAATACTGTATCTGAAGTCTCTTTTATATAGACCTTAGTGGTCCCTAATACTGTATCTGAAGTCTCTTTTATATAGACCTTAGTGGTCCCCTAATACTGTATCTGAAGTCTCTTTTATATAGACCTTAGTGGTCCCTAATACTGTATCTGAAGTCTCTTTTATATAGACCTTAGTGGTCCCCTAATACTGTATCTGAAGTCTCTTTTATATAGACCTTAGTGGTCCCCTAATACTGTATCTGAAGTCTCTTTTATATAGACCTTAGTGGTCCCCTAATACTGTATCTGAAGTCTCTTTTATATAGACCTTAGTGGTCCCTAATACTGTATCTGAAGTCTCTTTTATATAGACCTTAGTGGTCCCCTAATACTGTATCTGAAGTCTCTTTTATATAGACCTTAGTGGTCCCCTAATACTGTATCTGAAGTCTCTTTATATAGACCTTAGTGGTCCCCTAATACTGTATCTGAAGTCTCTTTTATATAGACCTTAGTGGTCCCCTAATACTGTATCTGAAGTCTCTTTTATATAGACCTTAGTGGTCCCTAATACTGTATCTGAAGTCTCTTTATATAGACCTTAGTGGTCCCCTAATACTGTATCTGAAGTCTCTTTTATATAGACCTTAGTGGTCCCTAATACTGTATCTGAAGTTTCTTTATATAGACCTTAGTGGTCCCTAATACTGTATCTGAAGTCTCTTTTATATAGACCTTAGTGGTCCCCTAATACTGTATCTGAAGTCTCTTTTATATAGACCTTAGTGGTCCCTAATACTGTATCTGAAGTCTCTTTATATAGACCTTAGTGGTCCCTAATACTGTATCTGAAGTCTCTTTATATAGACCTTAGTGGTCCCTAATACTGTATCTGAAGTCTCTTTATATAGACCTTAGTGGTCCCTAATACTGTATCTGCAGTCTATTTTATATAGACCTTAATGGTCCCTAATACTGTATCTGAAGTCTATTTTATATAGACCTTAGTGGTCCCCTAATACTGTATCTGAAGTCTCTTTATATAGACCTTAGTGGTCCCCTAATACTGTATCTGAAGTCTCTTTATATAGACCTTAGTGGTCCCTAATACTGTATCTGAAGTCTCTTTATATAGACCTTAGTGGTCCCTAATATTGTATCTGAAGTCTCTTTATATAGACCTTAGTGGTCCCTAATACTGTATCTGCAGTCTATTTTATATAGACCTTAGTGGTCCCTAATACTGTATCTGAAGTCTCTTTTATATAGACCTTAGTGGTCCCCTAATACTGTATCTGAAGTCTCTTTTATATAGACCTTAGTGGTCCCTAATACTGTATCTGAAGTCTCTTTTATATAGACCTTAGTGGTCCCTAATACTGTATCTGAAGTCTCTTTTATATAGACCTTAGTGGTCCCTAATACTGTATCTGAAGTCTCTTTTATATAGACCTTAGTGGTCCCTAATACTGTATCTGAAGTCTCTTTTATATAGACCTTAGTGGTCCCCAATACTGTATCTGAAGTCTCTTTTATATAGACCTTAGTGGTCCCTAATACTGTATCTGAAGTCTCTTTATATAGACCTTAGTGGTCCCTAATATTGTATCTGAAGTCTCTTTATATAGACCTTAGTGGTCCCTAATACTGTATCTGCAGTCTATTTTATATAGACCTTAGTGGTCCCTAATACTGTATCTGAAGTCTCTTTTATATAGACCTTAGTGGTCCCCTAATACTGTATCTGAAGTCTCTTTTATATAGACCTTAGTGGTCCCTAATACTGTATCTGAAGTCTCTTTTATATAGACCTTAGTGGTCCCTAATACTGTATCTGAAGTCTCTTTTATATAGACCTTAGTGGTCCCTAATACTGTATCTGAAGTCTCTTTTATATAGACCTTAGTGGTCCCTAATACTGTATCTGAAGTCTCTTTTATATAGACCTTAGTGGTCCCTAATACTGTATCTGAAGTCTCTTTTATATAGACCTTAGTGGTCCCTAATACTGTATCTGAAGTCTCTTTTATATAGACCTTAGTGGTCCCTAATACTGTATCTGAAGTCTCTTTTATATAGACCTTAGTGGTCCCCTAATACTGTATCTGAAGTCTCTTTTATATAGACCTTAGTGGTCCCCTAATACTGTATCTGAAGTCTCTTTTATATAGACCTTAGTGGTCCCCTAATACTGTATCTGAAGTCTTTTATATAGACCTTAGTGGTCCCTAATACTGTATCTGAAGTCTCTTTTATATAGACCTTAGTGGTCCCTAATACTGTATCTGAAGTCTCTTTTATATAGACCTTAGTGGTCCCCTAATACTGTATCTGAAGTCTCTTTTATATAGACCTTAGTGGTCCCTAATACTGTATCTGAAGTCTCTTTTATATAGACCTTAGTGGTCCCCTAATACTGTATCTGAAGTCTCTTTTATATAGACCTTAGTGGTCCCCTAATACTGTATCTGAAGTCTCTTTTATATAGACCTTAGTGGTCCCCTAATACTGTATCTGAAGTCTCTTTTATATAGACCTTAGTGGTCCCTAATACTGTATCTGAAGTCTCTTTTATATAGACCTTAGTGGTCCCCTAATACTGTATCTGAAGTCTCTTTTATATAGACCTTAGTGGTCCCCTAATACTGTATCTGAAGTCTCTTTATATAGACCTTAGTGGTCCCCTAATACTGTATCTGAAGTCTCTTTTATATAGACCTTAGTGGTCCCCTAATACTGTATCTGAAGTCTCTTTTATATAGACCTTAGTGGTCCCTAATACTGTATCTGAAGTCTCTTTATATAGACCTTAGTGGTCCCCTAATACTGTATCTGAAGTCTCTTTTATATAGACCTTAGTGGTCCCTAATACTGTATCTGAAGTTTCTTTATATAGACCTTAGTGGTCCCTAATACTGTATCTGAAGTCTCTTTTATATAGACCTTAGTGGTCCCCTAATACTGTATCTGAAGTCTCTTTTATATAGACCTTAGTGGTCCCTAATACTGTATCTGAAGTCTCTTTATATAGACCTTAGTGGTCCCTAATACTGTATCTGAAGTCTCTTTATATAGACCTTAGTGGTCCCTAATACTGTATCTGAAGTCTCTTTATATAGACCTTAGTGGTCCCTAATACTGTATCTGCAGTCTATTTTATATAGACCTTAATGGTCCCTAATACTGTATCTGAAGTCTCTTTATATAGACCTTAGTGGTCCCCTAATACTGTATCTGAAGTCTCTTTATATAGACCTTAGTGGTCCCCTAATACTGTATCTGAAGTCTCTTTATATAGACCTTAGTGGTCCCTAATACTGTATCTGAAGTCTCTTTATATAGACCTTAGTGGTCCCTAATATTGTATCTGAAGTCTCTTTATATAGACCTTAGTGGTCCCTAATACTGTATCTGCAGTCTATTTTATATAGACCTTAGTGGTCCCTAATACTGTATCTGAAGTCTCTTTTATATAGACCTTAGTGGTCCCCTAATACTGTATCTGAAGTCTCTTTTATATAGACCTTAGTGGTCCCTAATACTGTATCTGAAGTCTCTTTTATATAGACCTTAGTGGTCCCTAATACTGTATCTGAAGTCTCTTTTATATAGACCTTAGTGGTCCCTAATACTGTATCTGAAGTCTCTTTTATATAGACCTTAGTGGTCCCTAATACTGTATCTGAAGTCTCTTTTATATAGACCTTAGTGGTCCCTAATACTGTATCTGAAGTCTCTTTTATATAGACCTTAGTGGTCCCTAATACTGTATCTGAAGTCTCTTTTATATAGACCTTAGTGGTCCCTAATACTGTATCTGCAGTCTATTTTATATAGACCTTAGTGGTCCCTAATACTGTATCTGCAGTCTATTTTATATAGACCTTAGTGGTCCCTAATACTGTATCTGAAGTCTCTTTTATATAGACCTTAGTGGTCCCTAATACTGTATCTGAAGTCTCTTTTATATAGACCTTAGTGGTCCCTAATACTGTATCTGAAGTCTCTTTTATATAGACCTTAGTGGTCCCTAATACTGTATCTGAAGTCTCTTTTATATAGACCTTAGTGGTCCCTAATACTGTATCTGAAGTCTCTTTTATATAGACCTTAGTGGTCCCTAATACTGTATCTGAAGTCTCTTTTATATAGACCTTAGTGGTCCCCTAATACTGTATCTGAAGTCTCTTTATATAGACCTTAGTGGTCCCCTAATACTGTATCTGAAGTCTCTTTATATAGACCTTAGTGGTCCCTAATACTGTATCTGAAGTCTCTTTATATAGACCTTAGTGGTCCCCTAATACTGTATCTGAAGTCTCTTTATATAGACCTTAGTGGTCCCTAATACTGTATCTGAAGTCTCTTTATATAGACCTTAGTGGTCCCTAATACTGTATCTGAAGTCTCTTTATATAGACCTTAGTGGTCCCTAATACTGTATCTGAAGTCTCTTTATATAGACCTTAGTGGTCCCTAATACTGTATCTGAAGTCTCTTTATATAGACCTTAGTGGTCCCTAATACTGTATCTGCAGTCTATTTTATATAGACCTTAGTGGTCCCTAATACTGTATCTGAAGTCTCTTTTATATAGACCTTAGTGGTCCCCTAATACTGTATCTGAAGTCTCTTTTATATAGACCTTAGTGGTCCCTAATACTGTATCTGAAGTCTCTTTTATATAGACCTTAGTGGTCCCTAATACTGTATCTGAAGTCTCTTTTATATAGACCTTAGTGGTCCCTAATACTGTATCTGAAGTCTCTTTTATATAGACCTTAGTGGTCCCTAATACTGTATCTGAAGTCTCTTTTATATAGACCTTAGTGGTCCCTAATACTGTATCTGAAGTCTCTTTTATATAGACCTTAGTGGTCCCTAATACTGTATCTGAAGTCTCTTTTATATAGACCTTAGTGGTCCCTAATACTGTATCTGAAGTCTCTTTTATATAGACCTTAGTGGTCCCTAATACTGTATCTGAAGTCTCTTTTATATAGACCTTAGTGGTCCCTAATACTGTATCTGAAGTCTCTTTTATATAGACCTTAGTGGTCCCTAAAACTGTATCTGCAGTCTATTTTATATAGACCTTAGTGGTCCCTAATACTGTATCTGAAGTCTCTTTTATATAGACCTTAGTGGTCCCTAATACTGTATCTGAAGTCTCTTTTATATAGACCTTAGTGGTCCCTAATACTGTATCTGAAGTCTCTTTTATATAGACCTTAGTGGTCCCTAATACTGTATCTGAAGTCTCTTTTATATAGACCTTAGTGGTCCCTAATACTGTATCTGAAGTCTCTTTTATATAGACCTTAGTGGTCCCTAATACTGTATCTGAAGTCTCTTTTATATAGACCTTAGTGGTCCCTAATACTGTATCTGAAGTCTCTTTATATAGACCTTAGTGGTCCCTTAATACTGTATCTGAAGTCTCTTTATATAGACCTTAGTGGTCCCCTAATACTGTATCTGAAGTCTCTTTATATAGACCTTAGTGGTCCCTAATACTGTATCTGAAGTCTCTTTTATATAGACCTTAGTGGTCCCCTAATACTGTATCTGAAGTCTCTTTATATAGACCTTAGTGGTCCCCTAATACTGTATCTGAAGTCTCTTTATATAGACCTTAGTGGTCCCCTAATACTGTATCTGAAGTCTCTTTATATAGACCTTAGTGGTCCCCTAATACTGTATCTGAAGTCTCTTTATATAGACCTTAGTGGTCCCCTAATACTGTATCTGAAGTCTCTTTATATAGACCTTAGTGGTCCCCTAATACTGTATCTGAAGTCTCTTTATATAGACCTTAGTGGTCCCCTAATATTGTATCTGAAGTCTCTTTTATATAGACCTTAGTGGTCCCTAATACTGTATCTGCAGTCTATTTTATATAGACCTTAGTGGTCCCTAATACTGTATCTGAAGTCTCTTTTATATAGACCTTAGTGGTCCCCTAATACTGTATCTGAAGTCTCTTTTATATAGACCTTAGTGGTCCCCTAATACTGTATCTGAAGTCTCTTTTATATAGACCTTAGTGGTCCCTAATACTGTATCTGAAGTCTCTTTTATATAGACCTTAGTGGTCCCTAATACTGTATCTGAAGTCTCTTTTATATAGACCTTAGTGGTCCCTAATACTGTATCTGAAGTCTCTTTATATAGACCTTAGTGGTCCCTAATACTGTATCTGAAGTCTCTTTTATATAGACCTTAGTGGTCCCTAATACTGTATCTGAAGTCTCTTTTATATAGACCTTAGTGGTCCCTAATACTGTATCTGAAGTCTCTTTTATATAGACCTTAGTGGTCCCTAATACTGTATCTGAAGTCTCTTTTATATAGACCTTAGTGGTCCCTAATACTGTATCTGAGGTCTCTTTTATATAGACCTTAGTGGTCCCTAATACTGTATCTGAAGTCTCTTTTATATAGACCTTAGTGGTCCCTAATACTGTATCTGAAGTCTGGGGGTGTGGCCTTGACCAAATGGCACTTTGCTTTTTTGAAAGCCATGAGGACAATATGAGGACAACATGAGGACAACATGAGGACAACATGAAGACAACATGAGGACAACATGAAGACAACATGGGGACAACATGAGGACAACATGACGGCAACATGAGGACAATATGAGGACAACATGAAGACAACATGAGGACAACATGAAGACAACATGAGGACAACATGAAGACAACATGAAGACAACATGAAGACATCATGACGGCAACATGAAGACAACATGAAGACAACATGGGAACAACATGGGGACAACATGAGGACAACATGAGGACAACGTGAAGACAACATGAGCACAACATGAGGACAACATGACGGCAACATGAAGACAACATGAAGACAACATGAGGTCAACATGAAGACAACATGAAGACAACATGAGGACAACATGAGAACAACATGAGGACAACATGAGGGCAACATGAGGACAACATGAGGACAACATGAAGACAACATGAAGGCAACATGAGGACAACATGAGGACAACATGAAGACAACATGAAGACAATATGAGGTCAACATGAGGACAACATGACGGCAACATGAGGACAACATGAAGACAACATGAGGACAACATGACGGCAACATGAAGACAACATGAAGACAACATGAGGACAACATGAGGTCAACATGAAGACAACATGAAGACAACATGAGAACAACATGAGGACAACATGAAGGCAACATGAGGACAACATGAGGACAACATGAAGACAACATGAAGACAATATGAGGTCAACATGAAGACAACATGAGGACAACATAAAGACAACATGATTACCCCCCCCCACAAAGATCGGCATGGGGTACCTTCCATAAGATCATCTCTCCAAGCTATTAGCATTAGCTGTTAACATCTGTTGGACGTGAAGTTGGACTGGTGAGACTTCCTGTCCCATGTGTTGCAGGGAGATGATTGAATGCAGGTTTTTTTTGGACTCGCAGTCTGCCCGGTAACTGGTGATGAGTCATAAGGAGAGAGGGGAAGTGGAGCGAGAGGGGACTGATGATGAAGCATCTGGAAACCATGACGATCTGCAGAGCAGGAAGAGCTCGATCAATGAGGCGCGCAAAAACATCATAACTGGACATCATAAGGAACTTATGTCGACCTATTCCTTCCTTCCTTCCTTCCTTCCTTCCTTCCTTCCTTCCTTCTACTGTCTTTTTTCAATGTTTTTGTTGTTGTTTTTGAAGTTTGTAATTTTTATTTTTTATTTTTCTTCACTTTTGTTGACCTATTCCTTCCTTCCTTCCTTCCTTCCTTCCTTCCTTCCTCTCCTTCTACTGTCTTTTTTCAATGTTTTTGTTGTTGTTTTTGAAGTTTGTAATTTTTATTTTTTATTTTTCTTCACTTTTGTTGACCTATTCCTTCCTTCCTTCCTTCCTTCCTTCCTTCCTTCCTTCCTTCCTTCCTGTCTTTTTTCAATGTTTTTGTTGTTGTTTTTGAAGTTTGTAATTTTTATTTTTTATTTTTCTTCACTTTTGTCGACCTATTCCTTCCATCTATCTATCTATCTATCTATCTATCTATCTATCTATCTATCTATCTATCTATCTAGGACTACAACTACTACTGTTAACTCTACAAAGAACTACAACTAGCTACTACTACTGTTAACTCTACAAAGGAGTACAACTACTACTGTTAACTCTACAAAGAACTACAACTAGCTACTACTACTGTTAACTCTACAAAGGACTACAACTACTACTGTTAACTCTACAAAGAACTACAACTACTACTGTTAACTCTACAAAGAACTACAACTACTACTGTTAACTCTACAAAGAACTACAACTACTACTGTTAACTCTACAAAGAACTACAACTACTACTACTGTTAACTCTACAAAGGACTACAACTACTACTGTTAACTCTACAAAGAACTACAACTACTACTGTTTTGTAGAGTTAACAGTAGTAGTTGTAGTAGTTGTAGTAGTTGTAGAGTTAACAGTAGTAGTTGTAGTCCTTTGTAGAGTTAACAGTAGTAGTTGTAGTAGTTGTAGAGTTAACAGTAGTAGTTGTAGTAGTTGTAGCCTAGTAGTTGTAGTAGTTGTAGAGTTAACAGTAGTAGTTGTAGTAGTTGTAGCCTAGTAGTTGTAGTAGTTGTAGAGTTAACAGTAGTAGTAGTTGTAGTCCTTTGTAGAGTTAACAGTAGTAGTAGTTGTAGTAGTTGTAGAGTTAACAGTAGTAGTTGTAGTAGTTGTAGAGTTAACAGTAGTAGCCTAGTTGTAGTAGTTGTAGAGTTAACAGTAGTAGCCTAGTTGTAGTAGTTGTAGAGTTAACAGTAGTAGCCTAGTTGTAGTAGTTGTAGAGTTAACAGTAGTAGCCTAGTTGTAGTAGTTGTAGAGTTAACAGTAGTAGTTGTAGTAGTTGTAGGGTTAACAGTAGTAGTTGTAGTAGTTGTAGAGTTAACAGTAGTAGTTGTAGTCCTTTGTAGAGTTAACAGTAGTAGTTGTAGTAGTTGTAGAGTTAACAGTAGTAGTTGTAGTAGTTGTAGCCTAGTAGTTGTAGTAGTTGTAGAGTTAACAGTAGTAGTTGTAGTCCTTTGTAGAGTTAACAGTAGTAGTTGTAGTAGTTGTAGAGTTAACAGTAGTAGTTGTAGTAGTTGTAGAGTTAACAGTAGTAGTTGTAGTAGTTGTAGAGTTAACAGTAGTAGCCTAGTTGTAGTAGTTGTAGAGTTAACAGTAGTAGCCTAGTTGTAGTAGTTGTAGAGTTAACAGTAGTAGCCTAGTTGTAGTAGTTGTAGAGTTAACAGTAGTAGTTGTAGTAGTTGTAGAGTTAACAGTAGTAGCCTAGTTGTAGTAGTTGTAGAGTTAACAGTAGTAGTTGTAGTAGTTGTAGGGTTAACAGTAGTAGTTGTAGTAGTTGTAGAGTTAACAGTAGTAGTTGTAGTCCTTTGTAGAGTTAACAGTAGTAGTTGTAGTAGTTGTAGAGTTAACAGTAGTAGTTGTAGTAGTTGTAGCCTAGTAGTTGTAGTAGTTGTAGAGTTAACAGTAGTAGTTGTAGT
>CM057253.1:1484819-1492319 GCA_029931835.1 Etheostoma nigrum
ATTTGTAATTGTGTTGTATTTGTATTTGTAATCGTGTTGTATTTGTATTTGTAATTGTGTTGTATTTGTATGTGTAATCGTGTTGTATTTGTAATCGTGTTGTATTTGTATTTGTATGTGTATTTGTATTTGTAATTGTGTTGTATTTGTATTTGTAATTGTGTTGTATTTGTATTTGTAATTGTGTTGTATTTGTATTTGTAATTGTGTTGTATTTGTATTTGTAATTGTGTTGTATTTGTATTTGTAATTGTGTTGTATTTGTATTTGTAATCGTGTTGTATTTGTATTTGTAATTGTGTTGTATTTGTATGTGTATTTGTGTTGTATTTGTATGTGTATTTGTGTTGTTGTATTTGTTGTTTTTCTGGGATAATTGCTCGTCTCTTTCCTCCCTTTTTAACGATGTTTTTGTCACTTTAAAAAAAAAAAAAAAGGTTTGTGGTCAATATTTTCATGTTTTTGTCTAATTTCTTCAACGCTATTTTAGGTATTTTTGTTATTTTCTTTCCACCACTTTTTTTGACATTTTTCTCTATTTTTTCAACGTTCTTTTATCATTTTTTTCAAATGCTATAACATTTAATAAAACACACAAATTCAATGAAAGTAGTGAACTGATCCTTTATTTTACTCAACACCCTTTAGGAAATATTTATAACCCATATATATATATATATATATATATACATACATACATATACATATGTATATATACATACATACGTATATATAGATAGATATATATCTATCTATATATAGATATATATATATTTAGTGTATAGAAGTGCTTTATTTCCCCAATAAACATGATGATAAAGTGTATTTTATGCTAATATCCTCCTGTTAATAACACTGACATCCACTGTAAGAAGTGAGGGTAATCGGGTCTAATTTTACACAGAATCGCTTGTTTTTCCCTAATAAATCATCTTTTATTACGTATTTTGGGATAAATATCAGCCGGTTCTTCATAATTAGAAGTACTCGTACTCTTATTACTCCGTTTGTCCCTTTTATATGAATGTTGTGTATTTTAATTACATCTAAAATCCTAATTTCTAGTTTTTTATTAACGGGACAACGAGCTGCTGAAACCTTTTCTCTTACTTTACACATTCACTTTTTACAGTGTAGAATTGCTTGTTTTTCCCCTAATAATAAATCATGTTTTATTGCGTATTTTGGGAGAAATATCAGCCCGTTCTTTATAATTAGAAGTACTCGTAGTCACGTGTTTTATTATCTTACATGATACCAAACATCTGCGTATGAACAGCTGAATATTTCAACAGAAAACGTCCAAAAAATGACCTTTTACGACACTTAGCATCGCTTTTAGTCTTTATTTTAATTCATATTTTCCCTCTTTGGGGATTTTTACGATGTTTTTGTTTCTCATCGCGACGTTTGTCCCTTTTTCCGAACGTTGTGTATTTTAATCGTAGCGACAATCCTAATTTCTCGTTTCTCTTACTTTACAGATTTATTTTTTACAGTGTACAGTTGCTTGTTTTTATTGCCAATAAATCGTGTTATATAAACTATAATATATATAATAAATCATGTTATATAAACTATAATATATATATAATAAATCATGTTATATAAACTATAATATATATAATAAATCATGTTATATAAACTATAATATATATATATATAATAAATCATGTTATATAAACTATAATATATATATATAATAAATCATGTTATATAAACTATAATATATATATAATAAATCATGTTATATAAACTATAATATATATATAATAAATCATGTTATATAAACTATAATATATATATAATAAATCATGTTATATAAACTATAATATATATAATAAATCATGTTATATAAACTATAATATATATAATAAATCATGTTATATAAACTATAATATATATATAATAAATCATGTTATATAAACTATAATATATATATAATAAATCATGTTATATAAACTATAATATATATATAATAAATCATGTTATATAAACTATAATATATATAATAAATCATGTTATATAAACTATAATATATATAATAAATCATGTTATATAAACTATAATATATATAATAAATCATGTTATATAAACTATAATATATATATAATAAATCATGTTATATAAACTATAATATATATAATAAATCATGTTATATAAACTATAATATATATAATAAATCATGTTATATAAACTATAATATATATATAATAAATCATGTTATATAAACTATAATATATATATAATAAATCATGTTATATAAACTATAATATATATATAATAAATCATGTTATATAAACTATAATATATATATAATAAATCATGTTATATAAACTATAATATATATAATAAATCGTGTTATATAAACTATAATATATATATAATAAATCATGTTATATAAACTATAATATATATAATAAATCGTGTTATATAAACTATAATATATATATAATAAATCATGTTATATAAACTATAATATATATATAATAAATCATGTTATATAAACTATAATATATATATAATAAATCATGTTATATAAACTATAATATATATATAATAAATCATGTTATATAAACTATAATATATATATAATAAATCATGTTATATAAACTATAATATATATATAATAAATCATGTTATATAAACTATAATATATATATAATAAATCATGTTATACAAACTATAATATATATATAATAAATCATGTTATATAAACTATAATATATATATAATAAATCATGTTATATAAACTATAATATATATATAATAAATCATGTTATATAAACTATAATATATATATAATAAATCATGTTATATAAACTATAATATATATATAATAAATCATGTTATATAAACTATAATATATATATAATAAATCATGTTATATAAACTATAATATATATATATAATAAATCATGTTATATAAACTATAATATATATATAATAAATCATGTTATATAAACTATAATATATATATATAATAAATCATGTTATATAAACTATAATATATATATAATAAATCATGTTATATAAACTATAATATATATATAATAAATCATGTTATATAAACTATAATATATATATAATAAATCATGTTATATAAACTATAATATATATATAATAAATCATGTTATATAAACTATAATATATATATAATAAATCATGTTATATAAACTATAATATATATATAATAAATCATGTTATATAAACTATAATATATATATAATAAATCATGTTATATAAACTATAATATATATATAATAAATCATGTTATATAAACTATAATATATATATAATAAATCATGTTATATAAACTATAATATATATATAATAAATCATGTTATATAAACTATAATATATATATAATAAATCATGTTATATAAACTATAATATATATATAATAAATCATGTTATATAAACTATAATATATATATAATAAATCATGTTATATAAACTATAATATATATATAATAAATCATGTTATATAAACTATAATATATATATAATAAATCATGTTATATAAACTATAATATATATATAATAAATCATGTTATATAAACTATAATATATATATAATAAATCATGTTATATAAACTATAATATATATATAATAAATCATGTTATATAAACTATAATATATATATAATAAATCATGTTATATAAACTATAATATATATATAATAAATCATGTTATATAAACTATAATATATATATAATAAATCATGTTATATAAACTATAATATATATATATAATAAATCATGTTATATAAACTATAATATATATATAATAAATCATGTTATATAAACTATAATATATATATAATAAATCATGTTATATAAACTATAATATATATATAATAAATCATGTTATATAAACTATAATATATATATAATAAATCATGTTATATAAACTATAATATATATAATAAATCATGTTATATAAACTATAATATATATATAATAAATCATGTTATATAAACTATAATATATATATAATAAATCATGTTATACAAACTATAATATATATATAATAAATCATGTTATATAAACTATAATATATATATAATAAATCATGTTATATAAACTATAATATATATATAATAAATCATGTTATATAAACTATAATATATATAATAAATCATGTTATATAAACTATAATATATATATAATAAATCATGTTATACAAACTATAATATATATAATAAATCATGTTATATAAACTATAATATATATAATAAATCATGTTATATAAACTATAATATATATATAATAAATCATGTTATACAAACTATAATATATATAATAAATCATGTTATATAAACTATAATATATATATAATAAATCATGTTATACAAACTATAATATATATATAATAAATCATGTTATATAAACTATAATATATATATAATAAATCATGTTATATAAACTATAATATATATATAATAAATCATGTTATATAAACTATAATATATATAATAAATCATGTTATATAAACTATAATATATATATAATAAATCATGTTATACAAACTATAATATATATAATAAATCATGTTATATAAACTATAATATATATATAATAAATCATGTTATACAAACTATAATATATATAATAAATCATGTTATATAAACTATAATATATATATAATAAATCATGTTATACAAACTATAATATATATATAATAAATCATGTTATATAAACTATAATATATATATAATAAATCATGTTATATAAACTATAATATATATAATAAATCATGTTATATAAACTATAATATATATATAATAAATCATGTTATATAAACTATAATATATATATAATAAATCATGTTATATAAACTATAATATATATATAATAAATCATGTTATATAAACTATAATATATATATAATAAATCATGTTATATAAACTATAATATATATATAATAAATCATGTTATATAA
This sequence comes from Etheostoma nigrum, assembly GCA_029931835.1. Taxonomy (NCBI): domain Eukaryota; kingdom Metazoa; phylum Chordata; class Actinopteri; order Perciformes; family Percidae; genus Etheostoma; species Etheostoma nigrum. The sequence continues at coordinate 1,489,765 of CM057253.1, forward strand.
ACTATAATATATATATAATAAATCATGTTATATAAACTATAATATATATATAATAAATCATGTTATATAAACTATAATATATATATAATAAATCATGTTATATAAACTATAATATATATATAATAAATCATGTTATATAAACTATAATATATATAATAAATCATGTTATATAAACTATAATATATATATATAATAAATCATGTTATACAGACTATAATATATATATAATAAATCATGTTATATAAACTATAATATATATATAATAAATCATGTTATATAAACTATAATATATATATAATAAATCATGTTATATAAACTATAATATATATATAATAAATCATGTTATATAAACTATAATATATATATAATAAATCATGTTATATAAACTATAATATATATAATAAATCATGTTATATAAACTATAATATATATAATAAATCATGTTATATAAACTATAATATATATATAATAAATCAAGTTATATAAACTATAATATATATAATAAATCATGTTATATAAACTATAATATATATAATAAATCATGTTATATAAACTATAATATATATATAATAAATCATGTTATATAAACTATAATATATATATAATAAATCATGTTATATAAACTATAATATATATATAATAAATCATGTTATATAAACTATAATATATATATAATAAATCATGTTATATAAACTATAATATATATAATAAATCATGTTATATAAACTATAATATATATATAATAAATCATGTTATATAAACTATAATATATATATAATAAATCATGTTATATAAACTATAATATATATAATAAATCATGTTATATAAACTATAATATATATATAATAAATCATGTTTTATTGACTATTTTTGCACATTTTGACACATTTCCGATGCCGTTAAAACAATTAGAAGTTACTGGTGGATAAACATCACAGCTGCTGCGTGGTGTTGTCCAAAAAGACAAAAAGACGCCTTTACACTGTAAAAAATACATCTTTAAAGGAGCATTACAACCCATAACTGGGGACAATGTAGGGACAAACTGGGGACAATGTAGGGACAAACTGGGGACAATGTAGGGACAAACTGGGGACAATGTAGGGACAAACTGGGGACAATGTAGGGACAAACTGGGGACAATGTAGGGACAAACTGGGGACAAAGTAGGAACATTTTATTATTATTATTATTGGTTTTGGGGGATTTTTCCGATGTTTTTGTTTCTTATTGCGCCGTTTGTCCCTTTTTTTTCTATATTAGAGTTAAAAAAGCAGAAATTATGAATGAAAAGAGGAGAATTGTTTTTATAAAGAGCGTTGGAAGGAATCCAAACCATGTTTTATGGTAATTTGGTTAAAAAGAAACTCATATTTCAGATATAGACATTTATTAAAGGAGTCAGATTTAACCCGGGGACAACAGGAGGGTTAAATGTTTGAAATAATCAGAATAATCAGCATATTATTATTATTATTATTATTATTATTATTATTATTATTATATATAAGCTTTCTGAGCGTTTTTTACTCCCAACATAAAATAAAATGTTGCATATATAGTATATATATTTATAGTATATATATTTATAGTATATATATTTATAGTATATATATTTATAGTATATATATTTATAGTATATATCACTGCAGTTGTATAAAGACCTTATATCCCCAATTATGATGATTTTGTGACAAAAATATTGGAAAAAGTGAATAAATCAGAAAAAGCGAGAAATTTGACCCGTTTTCAGTTTTTTTTAAATATTTTATATATATATATTATTTTATTATTTTATATTATATATAAATGTAAAGGGCCATATATGAGTGATATATATATATATGTGTATATACAGTATATATATATACACACACACATATATCTAGATATATATATGTGTGTGTGTGTGTGTGTGTATATAAATATATGTACAGGGCCATATATGAGTGATATATATATATAGTGATGATATATACATATTCACATAACATTCAGGTATTTATACACACATATACATATATATATATATATATATATATATATATATATATATATGTATTTAATGACGTATTTAATCCCTCTCGGACTGAATGTGTTTTTTAAAATAGAAAAAGTAGAAAAAGGAAATTAAGTACAAGATTATTTTAAAACTGAAATAAAATGATTATAAAACTGTCAAAAACAAGAAAATCTTGTGTAAAAAAAAAAATTAAATAAATCAAAAATTAAAAAACAGTAATTTCTTCGCCTCAAATTTACAGATTTTTTTAAAAAGAAAACGAGGAATAAGAAAAATCACATTTAGACTTTTGATTCTTTACATATTTAGTTTTTGCTTTGATATCCGCAGTAATCACATAATAGATTTTTAGGATTATTTAACCCTTCGACCATCGTCTCAACGTTTTGTTGCTTTTTATAAAGTTTTTTTATGAAGTTTCTTTTTTTTTCATCGATTTTGACGCTTTTTCCAACATTTTTCACTCGTATTTCGACTTCATTTATTTCGGATATGAACACAAAACTTCAGATTCAGTCAGATTTGAGCCGAA
>CM057253.1:1497319-1502319 GCA_029931835.1 Etheostoma nigrum
AACTACAGTCTGACTAACGGTCAACTGAACGCACCATAAACTCCAACTACAGTCTGACTAACTGTCACCTGAACGCACCATAAACTAAAACTACAGTCTGACTAACGGTCACCTGAACGCACCATAAACTCCAACTACAGTCTGACTAACAGTCACCTGAATGCACCATAAACCAAAACTACAGTCTGACTAACTGTCACCTGAACGCACCATAAACCAAAACTACAGTCTGACTAACGGTCACCTGAACGCACCATAAACTAACTACTGTCTGACTAACTGTCACCTGAATGCACCATAAACTAAAACTACAGTCTGACTAACGGTCACCTGAACGCACCATAAACTAAAACTACAGTCTGACTAACAGTCACCTGAATGCACCATAAACCAAAACTACAGTCTGACTAACAGTCACCTGAATGCACCATAAACCAAAACTACAGTCTGACTAACTGTCACCTGAACGCACCATAAAACAAAACTACAGTCTGACTGACAGTCACCTAAATGCACCATAAACTCCAACTACAGTCTAACAGTCACCTGAACGCACCATAAACTCCAACTACAGTCTAACAGTCACCTGAACGCACCATAAACTCCAACTACAGTCTGACTAACGGTCACCTGAACGCACCATAAACTCCAACTACAGTCTAACAGTCACCTGAACGCACCATAAACTCCAACTACAGTCTGACTAACAGTCACCTGAACGCACCAAAAAACATAAATTCAAAAAAATGTCAAAAATGTTGAAAAAAGTGTCAGAAAAATATTGAAAAAAATGACAAAATTGTTAAAAAGAGGAAATAAGTCAAAAAAAGTGACAAAAACTTAGTAGTTAGAGTCTGGTCTACATGAGCAGACTCGAAAAAAGGGTCAAAAACGTTGAAAAAGTATCAAAAACCTTGAAAAAAGTGGCAAAAAGTAAAAAAAAAGTGACCACAACTTCTTGAAAAGTGACCAAAGCTACATGCACTGCTGCTGGGTAGACTATAGCGAGTTCTTTCTAACGTGATGTTTGGAATAAGCAGGAAGTTTTGGACATTACAGGAGAATAATTCACAATAATAATAATAATAATTAAAGGAGGGATGCATGGGATGAATGGAGGCAGAAAGTGTTACCTCATCTCAGGGTTTCCCACGGCTAGTTGAAGGCCTAGGGGCAAATATTTGGCAAATGGGTTTTTGGGGGAAAATGTGATGTTTTTTTCATATAAAAATAAAATGCAATTTGACATAATTTAGGGCCGTTATTACCACGTCTGGGTCTGAAACGTTGGGAAAAAGCTAGAGCAGAAAATAGACAAAACTTAAAGGGCCCCCGGCATGAAAATGTCCCTTTATGAGGTTTTTTTAATATATAATACACTGTCAAAAAAAAATGTACCACCAGGACCTTTAAGGAACAAGACCTTGTCCCTGGGGTGGAACCCGGACTTGTCTCGGTCTCGTCCACTGGTCTTGCCCAATATGGCTTCTGGTCTGGACTGGGTCCAGGTGTCTTTATTATGTTGATAATAATATTGGAGGGGAAGTGAAACCCAAAATGATTGTCATGATACTGTCATGCATAAGACCTTTATTCTGTCCTGGACTCGGTCTTGACTCGGACTCGAACCTCTTTGGACTCTGTCTTGACTTGGACTCCACTAATCCTGGTCTTGGACTTGTCTTGGACTCGCCTAAGGTGGTCTTGACTACAGCCCTGCCTGTTTGTACCTTCTAAGGGACAATATTAAACCTTTGAGGACCAATAATGTACCTTAAAGGTACAAATATGTACCTTACACCTCAGAAAGTACACACTGTACAACGGAAGGTGCAGAAATGTACCTTCAAGATACATTTTTGTACTTTTAAGGGAACATTTGCTAAGTTTGTACCTTAGGGAACAACAATGGACCTGTATTGGACCTCTTTTGTTGACAGTGTATGTAAAATAATATATATAATTAATATAAGCCCCCCCAGCCTGCCTGTGGCCCCCCAGTGGTGATGGTGTAAACCGAACCCTGGGTATCCTGCTCTGCCTTTGAGAACATGAAAGCTCAGATGGGCCGATCTAGAATCTTCCCCCTTATGAGGTCATAAGGGGGAAAGATTACCTCACCTTTCTCTGGTTTGCCCGCCCAGAGAATTTGTCAACTTGACATTTAGAGGGTCCTTGAAATAGAGGGACAGCACCCCCAGAGACGCCTGAGCACCCCCAGAGACGCCTGAGCACCCCCAGAGACGCTTGAGCACCCCCAGAGACGCCTGAGCACACCGGGCACTCGGCACTTTATGGACTTCATGGGGAGAATCAACGGATTTGTATCTGTAAATCATAAAATCATTGTCATCATAAAGCCAGAGATTGTCTGAGAGAGAATGCAGATATTAAGTGTGTGTACTGTGTTGTTTAGGATGTTACAAACACACACACACGCACGCACACACACACACACACACACACACACACACACACACACACACACACACACACACACACACACACACACACACACACACACACACACACACACACACACACACACACACACACACACACTCTCTCCTTGATTACAACTCTGACTCCGAGTGTTTCTGTTTGAACTCTGTGGATTATGTCGCCGACTTTAATATTCCCGCAGGACTCAGAATGTGTGTGTGTGTGTGTGTGTGTGTGTGTGTGTGTGTGTGTGTGTGTGTTTGTTTGTGTGTGTGTGTGTGTGTGTGGGATTAGTCTCTATTTGAAGTGTGAGGTCTGACCTAATCTGCAGGTCGCTGTAAACAGATGCAGTGATCCCGACCGTCTGAACACTGTGTTCACTGCCAACGTTACACAACACACACACACACACACACACACACACACACACACACACACACACACACACACACACACACACACACACACACACAGAGAGAGACACACATACAGACAGACAGAGACACACACACACACACACAAAAATGCTAATAAAACACATTTTAACTGAAATGATTACATCTGTGAGTCCGTTGGAAGAGCCAGGTGTCAGTGATGTCACAGGCCCCGCCCCCTTTAGTCTTCTGCTCCAATTAGCACGGCCCAGGCTTCACTGCACCGCAACCCCATCTGACCCTGCTGCCGGCACCAAACTGCATTAATGTATGCGTATCTGTAACACTTGACCTGTTACTGAGCTGCTGTCTTCAAACACGCAGCAGAGACACATATTCACACTATAAATTATATAATTAAAGAAGATTAAAAGCCTAAAAGCAGCCGAGTTAGGGGAAGATGAAGCGTACCCCTTCTCCTGGAATTAGATGGCACTCGGCTTTAAGAGCGCCCAAAAACATACATTTGAAAAACTCAACACCAATATGTTTTGCAGAAATCAAAACAGGGTTAACCGCCGAGAGACGGCAGACATCTCTACGGCCGTAGAACACTAGGCACAGGCTAATTCCTGCATAACTAACATGCAAGTAAACATTAACATAGGCACAGGCTAATTCCTGCATAACTAACATGCTAGTTAACATTACATAGGCACAGGCTAATTACCGCATAATTAACATGCTAGTTAACATTAACATAGGCACAGGCTAATTCCTGCATAACTAACATGCAAGTAAACATTAACATAGGCACAGGCTAATTCCTGCATAACTAACATGCAAGTAAACATTAATATAGGCACAGGCTAATTCTTGCATAGCTAACATGCTAGTTAACATTAACATAGGCACAGGCTAATTCCTGCATAACTAACATGCTAGTTAACATTACTTAGGCACAGGCTAATTACTGCATAATTAACATGCTAGTTAACATTAACATAGGCACAGGCTAATTCCTGCATAACTAACATGCTAGTTAACATTAACATAGGCACAGGCTAATTCCTGCATAACTAAAATGCTAGTTAACATTAACATAGGCACAGGCTAATTCCTGCATAACTAAAATGCTAGTTAACATTAACATAGGCACAGGCTAATTCCTGCATAACTAACATGCAAGTAAACATTAATATAGGCACAGGCTAATTCCTGCATAACTAACATGCTAGTTAACATTAACATAGGCACAGGCTAATTCCTGCATAACTAACATGCAAGTAAACATTAACATAGGCACAGGCTAATTCCTGCATAACTAAAATGCTAGTTAACATTAACATAGGCACAGGCTAATTCCTGCATAACTAACATGCTAGTAAACATTAATATAGGCACAGGCTAATTCCTGCATAACTAACATGCTAGTTAACATTACATAGGCACAGGCTAATTACCGCATAATTAACATGCTAGTTAACATTAACATAGGCACAGGCTAATTCCTGCATAACTAACATGCTAGTTAACATTAACATAGGCACAGGCTAATTCCTGCATAACTAACATGCAAGTAAACATTAATATAGGCACAAGCTAATTCCTGCATAACTAACATGCAAGTAAACATTAACATAGGCACAGGCTAATTCCTGCATAACTAACATGCAAGTAAACATTAATATAGGCACAGGCTAATTCTTGCATAGCTAACATGCTAGTTAACATTAACATAGGCACAGGCTAATTCCTGCATAACTAACATGCTAGTTAACATTACTTAGGCACAGGCTAATTACTGCATAATTAACATGCAAGTAAACATTAATATAGGCACAGGCTAATTCCTGCATAACTAACATGCTAGTAAACATTAACATAGGCACAGGCTAATTCCTGCATAACTAACATGCAAGTAAACATTAATATAGGCAGAGGCTAATTCCTGCATAACTAACATGCTAGTTAACATTAACATAGGCACAGGCTAATTCCTGCATAACTAACATGCAAGTAAACATTAATATAGGCACAGGCTAATTCCTGCATAACTAACATGCTAGTTAACATTAACATAGGCACAGGCTAATTCCTGCATAACTAACATGCAAGTAAACATTAATATAGGCACAGGCTAATTCCTGCATAACTAACATGCTAGTAAACATTAACATAGGC
>CM057253.1:1507319-1509819 GCA_029931835.1 Etheostoma nigrum
ACACCTCCTTGTAAGACCAGCACGCCCAGAATGCACCTGAACACACCTCCCTGTAAGACCAGCACGCCCAGAATGCACCTGAACACACCTCCATGTAAGACCAGCACGCCCAGAATGCACTTGAACACACCTCCTTGTAAGACCAGCACGCCCAGAATGCACCTGAACACACCTCCCTGTAAGACCAGCACGCCCAGAATGCACCTGAACACACCTCCATGTAAGACCAGCACGCCCAGAATGCACCTGAACACACCTCCCTGTAAGACCAGCACGCCCAGAATGCACCTGAACACACCTCCCTGTAAGACCAGCACGCCCAGAATGCACCTGAACACACCTCCATGTAAGACCAGCACGCCCAGAATGCACCTGAACACACCTCCCTGTAAGACCAGCACGCCCAGAATGCACCTGAACGCACCTCCATGGCCCAATAAGTCGAGCTGAGAAACACAGGGAAGCTTTAATTTCTCGTGGAGCGTTCAAGCGTTTGCCTCGGTCTGATTTTCATCACATTTTTGGAACAAAGCTCGCGAACACGCACCTCGTTAACCGACTGAACTCTTGGGAAAACAACTCCTCTCGGCTTCTCTCAGCGGGAAAACGCGTCTGATCTTCCCCTTCGGTAGATTTGAAACGGACCCACTAATCAATGAGTAGTGGTCCGAGAGAAAGGGGAACTCTGGCCTGTGTGTGTGTGTGTGTGTGTGTGTGTGTGTGTGTGTGTGTGTGTGTGTGTGTGTGTGTGTGTGTGTGTGTGTGTGTTCTGGAGAGCAGACGGGTGGTTCAGTAACAGGGTCGGGAGTCTGCTGGCCTCCCAACACATTGCGACTTGGCTGGACTCCTCGGCTGTCTCCTCGCCTCAGTCTCACGCGACGGCCCGCAGCGCCACACACTCATTACAACGGTTTCTGGGCTGATGAGGATGCGGGGGGATGGGGGGGCGGGCTGCGGGGATGGGGGGATGGGGGGGCGGGCTGCGGGGCTGCGGGATCGGGGGGATGGGGGGGTGACGTGATTGCAGGGGACAAAATAATGACCAGACGCTGAGAGCTGCTAAAGTGTGTCACGCATTGTTATGCAAGCAGAGGCAGCGTGTGGCCGGACTTCACCACGAGGGAAGGAGCGGCGGCGGGTTGGTGCTGTTTGCAAAAAAACTACAAAAAAACTACAAAAACAACCAAAAACTACAAAAAAAACTGCCAAAACAACAAACAGACGACTCTTATTATTAATTGAACGGGTGAATTATGGTTTTCTTCGGTAGCCTGAGGGACTTTAACCGAAGTTCATGTGAAATATTCACATGAAAGTTTATAGACTGTTCGTAGGTGGCTGTCGATCAATTTATATATATATATATATATAAATATATATATATATATATATATAAACATACATACATACACACACATATACACAGTATATATCCATACACATAAATACATACATATAAATACATACACATGTAGATATATACATATATACATACACACAAATATATACATATACAGTATATATATATATATATATATATATATATATATATATATATACACACACAAATATACAGTATATATATAAATACATACACATGTAGATATATATATACATATATACATACACATATACATATACAATATATATATACACATATATACATACACATATACATATAAAATATATATACAGTATATATATATATATATATATATATATATAGAAACTTTGTGTTTCTTCCCCCCCCCCAAATTTTTAAGTTTTTGTCACTTTTTTCCACATTTGTCTATTTTTTAATTGTTTTTTTATTTTTTCTACATTTGTCTATTTAAAAAAAATCTTTTTTTTACATTTGTCACTTTTTTCTACATTTGTCTATTTTTTAATTTTTTAATTTTAACATTTGTCACTTTTTCTACAGTCTATTTAAAAATTTTTATTTTTTACATTTGTCCCTTTTTGTCACTTTTTTCCACATCAGTTTATTTTTAATTTTTATTTGTCACACACAAGTTCTTTTATCAATTACTTTTTTCTCCAAATGCTATAAAATTGACAAAAAACACCCAAATTCAATTGTGAGGAGCGTTGTTGGGAACAATCCACGTTACTTTTTTGGAAAATCAGTTTAAAAGAACCCCAAATTTCTGACATTCAAAATGTTGGGGGGGTCAAATTAGACCCTGAAGACACCAGGAGGGTTAAATGCCTGAAATGTAAAATAGTAAAACTGGGATTTTATTTCAATTAAAGACTTTATTTGTTCGTCTCACCAGGAATGTTTTCCTCATAAACCGATCCTCTTACAAAACAACCCAAAATAAGTAAAGTAAAGACGCACTGACGGTCAGCCCCACAGCAAGGGGGGGGTTTCCAAAGATCCTGATAAAAAATAAGAGACTCAAACACACCACATCGAACCTCTTGGTCCCCTTATCAGGAAATAAATACCACAACACACTCCCCATCTGGCTTCTAGAGTCAGGGGAGTCTCGCA
>CM057253.1:1517319-1522319 GCA_029931835.1 Etheostoma nigrum
TTAGTGGTCCCTAATACTGTATCTGAAGTCTCTTTATATAGACCTTAGTGGTCCCCTAATACTGTATCTGAAGTCTCTTTATATAGACCTTAGTGGTCCCTAATACTGTATCTGAAGTCTCTTTATATAGACCTTAGTGGTCCCTAGTACTGTATCTGAAGTCTCTTTATATAGACCTTAGTGGTCCCTAATACTGTATCTGAAGTCTCTTTTATATAGACCTTAGTGGTCCCTAATACTGTATCTGAAGTCTCTTTATATAGACCTTAGTGGTCCCCTAATACTGTATCTGAAGTCTCTTTATATAGACCTTAGTGGTCCCTAATACTGTATCTGAAGTCTCTTTATATAGACCTTAGTGGTCCCCTAATACTGTATCTGAAGTCTCTTTTATATAGACCTTAGTGGTCCCTAATACTGTATCTGAAGTCTCTTTATATAGACCTTAGTGGTCCCCTAATGCTGTATCTGAAGTCTCTTTTATATAGACCTTAGTGGTCCCTAATACTGTATCTGAAGTCTCTTTTATATAGACCTTAGTGGTCCCCTAATACTGTATCTGAAGTCTCTTTTATATAGACCTTAGTGGTCCCCTAATACTGTATCTGAAGTCTCTTTATATAGACCTTAGTGGTCCCTAATACTGTATCTGAAGTCTCTTTATATAGACCTTAGTGAGGAGAGAGGGAGGAGTGAGGGAGGAGAGAGGGAGGAGAGAGGGAGGAGTGAGGGAGGAGAAAGGGAGGAGAGAGGGAGGAGTGAGGGAGAGAGAAATTGAGTTCTTACTTGATTTCTATGAGCATGTAGGTGATGCAGAGGGAAAGAGCGCCCGCCATGTTGATCAGGACAAACGGGTTCATACGAGGCAGCAACACACTGCTCAGACCGGGAATGATGCCACACAAACTGTACACACACACACACACACACACACACACACACACACACACACACACAGAGAAACACACACACACACACACACAGAGACACACACACACACGCACACACAGAGAGAGAGAGAAACACACACACACACACACAGAGACACACACACACACACACACACACAGAGACAGACACACACAGAGAGAGACATACACACACACACAGAAACACACACACACACACAGACACACACACGCACACACACACACACACACACACACACAGAGAAACACACACACACAGAGACACACACAGAGACAAACACGCACACACACACACACACACACACACACACACACACACACACACAGAGAAACACACACACACAGAGACACACACACACACACAGACACACACACACACACAGAGACACACACAGAGACAAACACGCACACACACACACACACACAGAGACACACACACACACACACACACACACACACAGAGAAACACACACACACAGAGACACACAAACACACACACACACACACACACACACACACACATAGAAACATTAGTGCACAGAACCAGCACCAGATTTTAAATCAACAACACGTTTTCAAATAGGATAACAAGTGGATTAAATAATAAAAAACGCAAAAATTAAGAAACTAAATAACAAAAAAATACCTTTGAAAAGTCCAAAAGTGCATTTTTTTTAAATGAGCATAAATTCAACACACATTCTTATAAATAAATTCATAAATAACCGTATCAGAGATATAAAACATGCTTTAACTGTTAAAGTTAGAGAAGCAGATGGATTTATCATGTTCCTGAGTTAGAGTGTGTTAAAGGAGACAAACATGACATTTCTTTCTGTTATTAAGTATTATAATACAACAAGTAGCTCAAATTAAGCAATCTGATTGGTTCACAGCCGTGATGTATATAACCAACGGCTGTTATTCTAGTTAATTAGCACAATAACTTAATCTCAGGAAAAACTGTTAGACTGTCAGACTCATATCTGTGGTTTTTATTCGGGTTATTCATGTAAATAGAAAGACAAAAGGATCCAATGGATAACATGTCAAAGCCATGGACAACGTGGTCCCTGATGGAAGAGAACAGGACCTACAATGAAGGATTTTAAGACCGACCGACCGACCTACACATGGACTCAACATCACCAGGCCGACCGACCGACCGACCGACCTACACATGGAGTCTGCATCACCAGTGTCTCTACACATGGACTCAACATCACCAGGGTCTCTACACATGGACTCAACATCACCAGGGTCTCCACACATGGACTCAACATCACCAGGCCGACCGACCGACCGACCTACACATGGAGTCTGCATCACCAGTGTCTCTACACATGGACTCAACATCACTAGGCCGACCGACCGACCGACCTACACATGGAGTCTGCATCACCAGTGTCTCTACACATGGACTCAACATCACCAGGGTCTCCACACATGGAGTCAACATCACCAGGCCAACCGACCGGCCGACCTACACATGGAGTCTGCATCACCAGTGTCTCTACACATGGACTCAACATCACCAGGGTCTCCACACATGGACTCAACATCACCAGGGTCTCCACACATGGAGTCAACATCACCAGGCCAACCGACCGGCCGACCTACACATGGAGTCTGCATCACCAGTGTCTCTACACATGGACTCAACATCACCAGGGTCTCCACACATGGAGTCAACATCACCAGGCCAACCGACCGGCCGACCTACACATGGAGTCTGCATCACCAGTGTCTCTACACATGGACTCAACATCACCAGGGTCTCCACACATGGACTCAACATCACCAGGCCGACCGACCGACCGACCATCTATCATTGTTTATCACACTTCTGTTTTTAATGCAGATGTTGAGACAATAGTTTCTACTCTTCATGAGTCAACTGATCCCAGATGGGAACTCCGGAGAGTGCAGAGCTCTGGCGAGGCCATGCTCTACGTCACGATGTTATCAAAAGTAAAAAAATAATGTGTGCATGTGCCCCGTGATTTGGATTAAGACCAAAATTGAATGGGTTCTTTTTTGGCTTCTGCTACACCCTTCCACCAAATTTCATTGAAATCGGGGCCGGTAGATTTGTAATTATAATCAGAAAAACAACACCGAAAACCCCTGAAGTCGATTTATATCTTTACTAAATCTGCTCCCTCCAGTCTATAGAGGTTTGTCAGTACCCCCCCCTAAGCTGTAGCCTCCCTGTGTTTACGTTTGGCTTTGGGATTAGGCCTTTAACCCGATCACACCATCATAATGGACTTTAGGGGACATGAACAGCAGTTGATGGGATCATTCTTGTTTTGTTTCATGTTATGTTGTTCTAAGACTCTAACAGACCAAAACCCAATCCTGAATCACTTCCACTGTCTACTTAATCTTTATGAAAATGCTTCGGGTCTCGTTCAGACCAAAGAAAACTGATTCTCTGCACGGTTTTTGCGGCAGTGGGAGCGTCAAAGAAACGTCCCATTTGTGTGAAGTCCTGTTGAGTTCTTATTTATTTTGTAGGATTTATTTATGGGATTTTGAACATAACAGATACATAATACACCTCATCCATAAAATGAAACCAATACAAAGAGTCAATCTGTGTCACAAGGAACTAACAGAGAGACACCCAGTTCCCACCCCCCACCACCCTCCCCTACAAAGAGAGATCATGGAGATGAAATGAAATAGGGTCAAATGGGTCTTGGTACAGGTAAGCGTGGCAGTGGTAACTGTTGAGTCCTTTAACCCTCCAATTACAGCACGAGTAGGCTTTATATTTCTACAGTTTACAGGTTTCCCATCGAGTCATATATGGATCTCAATGTGTCTGAGTGCACTTGAAGGCAGCGTTGTTTCCTGGAGAAAGAGAAAGAAATGCGACCGAGGAAACAGCTGTTCCACAAACTCCCGGGCAGGTCAGAGCTTCCTTGCGGCAGAGATCGAGGCAGTGATGTTTCCTGTTTCCTGTACGGGACTCTCACACCGCCTCAAAACACAAAACTGCAAGTCTGATCCCCCGCTCACATGCCTGGCCACTGCAGCGTGACGTCGGGTTACTTTTCTACAAAATTGAATTGGTATCAACTGAAAAATGGGGTCTCTACACATGGACTCAGCATCACCAGGGTCTCTACACATGGACTCAACATCACCAGGGTCTCTACACATGGACTCGGCATCACCAGGGTCTCTACACATGGACTCGGCATCACCAGGGTCTCTACACATGGACTCGGCATCACCAGGGTCTCTACACATGGACTCGGCATCACCAGGGTCTCTACACATGGACTCGGCATCACCAGGGTCTCTACACATGGACTCGGCATCACCAGGGTCTCTACACATGGACTCGGCATCACCAGGGTCTCTACACATGGACTCGGCATCACCAGGGTCTCTACACATGGACTCGGCATCACCAGGGTCTCTACACATGGACTCGGCATCACCAGGGTCTCTACACATGGACTCGGCATCACCAGGGTCTCTACACATGGACTCGGCATCACCAGGGTCTCTACACATGGACTCGGCATCACCAGGGTCTCTACACATGGACTCTGCATCACCAGGGTCTCTACACATGGACTCGGCATCACCAAGGTCTCTACACATGGACTCTGCATCACCAGGGTCTCTACACATGGACTCGACATCACCAGGGTCTCTACACACGGACTCAACATCACCAGGGTCTCTACACACGGACTCGGCATCACCAGGGTCTCTACACATGGACTCGGCATCACCAGGGTCTCTACACATGGACTCGGCATCACCAGGGTCTCTACACATGGACTCGGCATCACCAGGGTCTCTACACATGGACTCGGCATCACCAGGGTCTCTACACATGGACTCGGCATCACCAGGGTCTCTACACATGGACTCGGCATCACCAGGGTCTCTACACATGGACTCGGCATCACCAGGGTCTCTACACATGGACTCGGCATCACCAGGGTCTCTACACATGGACTCGGCATCACCAGGGTCTCTACACATGGACTCTGCATCACCAGGGTCTCTACACATGGACTCGGCATCACCAAGGTCTCTACACAT
>CM057253.1:1527319-1532319 GCA_029931835.1 Etheostoma nigrum
AAAATGTATATAGAGCCCCTCATTTATATATATATGCCCCCACCCTATGGAACAACCTCCCCATGCAGTGGGCGCCCCCACCCTATGGAACAACCTCCCCATGCAGTGGGCGCCCCCACCCTATGGAACAACCTCCCCATGCAGTGGGCGCCCCCACCCTATGGAACAACCTCCCCATGCAGTGGGCGCCCCCACCCTATGGAACAACCTCCCCATGCAGTGGGCGCCCCCACCCTATGGAACAACCTCCCCACCCTATGGAACAACCTCCCCATGCAGTGGGCGCCCCCACCCTATGGAACAACCTCCCCATGCAGTGGGCGCCCCCACCCTATGGAACAACCTCCCCATGCAGTGGGCGCCCCCACCCTATGGAACAACCTCCCCACCCTATGGAACAACCTCCCCATGCAGTGGGCGCCCCCACCCTATGGAACAACCTCCCCACCCTATGGAACAACCTCCCCATGCAGTGGGCGCCCCCACCCTATGGAACAACCTCCCCATGCAGTGGGCGCCCCCACCCTATGGAACAACCTCCCCACCCTATGGAACAACCTCCCCATGCAGTGGGCGCCCCCACCCTATGGAACAACCTCCCCACCCTATGGAACAACCTCCCCATGCAGTGGGCGCCCCCACCCTATGGAACAACCTCCCCATGCAGTGGGCGCCCCCACCCTATGGAACAACCTCCCCATGCAGTGGGCGCCCCCACCCTATGGAAGGTTGAGTCAGTGTAAGAGGATCCTTTCTGTTCCTACCTGAGACCGAAAACTGCTGATAAAGGGGGGAGGGGGGGGATGGGAGGGCTATAAGGGGGGAGGGGGGGGGATGGGAGGGGTATAAGGGGGGAGGGGGGGGGATGGGAGGGGTATAAGGGGGAGGGGGGGATGAGACAAAGAGAGAGATGCTCATGTTCTTACCTTCGACTCAGATCTGCCACATGTTCCTGAAGCCAACTGCTGCTGGCCGCTGGGGGGGGAGAGAGAGGGGGAGAGAGAGAGAGAGAGAGGGGGAGAGAGAGAGAGAGAGAGGGGGAGAGAGAGAGAGAGGGGGGGAAAGAGAGGGGGAGAGAGATTAACGATCTTTTAGCAGACTTTGTAGTTTTTTCAAATGCTGTTGCAACAACTAGTGACGTTAGAAAAACTACAACTCCCACCAGATCTGGCTAGACCGGAAACAGAACAACAGGCCGATAAGATTAAGAATGGAAAGATTACTTTTTAAAAGTCGCCAAATGTTCACCGCAGCACGTCCAGTCTGAAATACCCCCCCCCGAAATACCCCCCCAGTCTGAAATACCCCCCCCAGTCTGAAATACCCCAGTCTAAATACCCCCCCCAGTCTGAAATAATAATAGGCCTAATTAATACTCTTTATTATTCCCTATGGGGAAGTTACAATGTACACTCTGTTGTTATTACACACAGGCTTGAACTACACACACACACACACACACACACACACACACACACACACACACACACACTCAGGTCCTATACATGCTAATGGAGAGATGTCAGAGGGGGGTGGGGGGGTGCTGCCAGTGCTGGACCAGCGCTCTGAGCAGCTGAGGGGGGTTCGATGCCTTGCTCCTTGGCAGTGCCCAGGAGGAGAACTCCAGCAACCAGTCCACACTCTGTACTTTTGTTGTCCTCATGTCTCCCTCGTGTTGTCTTCATGTTGTCCTCATGTCTTCGTGTTGTCCTCATGTTGTCCTCATGTCTTTGTGTTGTCCTCATGTCTTTGTGTTGTCCTCATATCCTCATGTCTCCCTCATGTCTTCGTGTTGTCCTCATGTTGGCCTCATGTTGTCCTCATGTCTCCCTCATGTCTTCGTGTTGCCCTCATGTCTCCCTCATGTTGTCCTCATGTCTTCGTGTTGCCCTCATGTCTCCCTCATGTTGTCCTCATGTCTTCGTGTTGTCCTCATGTTGTCTTCATGTTGTCTTCATGTTGTCTTCATGTTGCCCTCGTGTTGTCTTCATGTTGCCCTCATGTTGCCCTCGTGTTGTCTTCATGTTGTCCTCGTGTTGTCTTCATGTTGTCCTCGTGTCTTCGTGTTGTCCTCATGTTGTCTTCATGTTGCCCTCATGTCTTCGTGTTGTCTTCATGTTGTCCTCATGTCTTCGTGTTGTCCTCATGTTGTCTTCATGTTGTCTTCATGTTGTCTTCATGTTGCCCTCATGTTGTCTTCGTGTTGTCTTCATGTTGCCTTCATGTTGTCTTCATGTTGTCCTCGTGTTGTCTTCATGTTGTACTCGTGTTGTCTTCATGTTGTCCTCGTGTTGTCATCATGTTGTCTTCGTGTTGTCCTCGTGTTGTCCTCATGTTTTCATGTCGCCATCATGTTGTCTTCATGTTGTCCTCATGTTGTCCTCGTGTTGTCCTTGTGTTGTCCTCATGTTATCCTCATGTCCTCATGTTGTCCTCGTGTTGTCATCATTTGTCTTTGTGTTGTCTTCATGTCGCCATCATGTTGTCATCATGTTGTCATGTTGTCATCATGTTGTCCTCATGTCATCGTGTTGCCCTCATGTTGTCATCATGTTGTCTTTGTGTTGTCCTCGTGTTGTCCTCATGTCATCGTGTTGCCCTCGGGTTGTCCTCATGTTGTCTTCATGTTGTCTTCGTGTTGCCTTCATGTTGCCCTCTTGTTGTCCTCATGTTGTCCTCATGTTGTCTTCATGTCGCCATCATGTTGTCATCATGTTGTCCTCATGTCATCGTGTTGCCCTCATGTTGTCTTCGTGTTACCTTCATGTTGCCCTCTTGTTGTCCTCATGTTGTCCTCATGTTGTCCTCATGTTGTCTTCGTGTTGCCCTCTTGTTGTCCTCATATTGTCTTCGTGTCGCCCTCGTGTTGTCTTCATGTTGCCCTCATGTTGTCCTCATGTTGTCCTCATGTTGTCTTTGTGTTGTCCTCGTTTGGATTTGGGTATTTTTTATCAATTTCATAGCATTTGGAGAAACAAATAATTGACAATAGAAGTTGTGTGTGTCAAAAAAGTGACAAAATTTTGAAAAAAAGGGACAAAAACATTAGAAAAAGTGTTGATTTTCCATTTTGACGAGAAGAAGACACAAGGGTATATAACTATAGATCTTTAACATGAAAAAGGAAAAGAAATACATTAAAAAATTCACGGATTCTACATCGCTCCGATTTGTATGAATGAATGAATTTGTCTACCCGGAAGGGATTCTAGTAATTTGATTAGAGAGTTATTTGTTTTCCAGTTGTCTCCGAAGCAGACAACATGTCCTCCTCTGGAGAATAAAGTCTCTCCAGTGTTGTCTTCGTGTTGCCATCATGTTGTCCTCATGTTGTCTTCGTGTTGCCCTCGTGTTATCCCCATGTTATCCTCGTGTTGTCTTCATGTTGTCCTCATGTTGTCTTCATGTTCTCTTCATGTTATCCCCATGTTGTCATCGTGTTGTCTTCATGTTGTCTTCATGTTGTCCTCGTGTTGTCTTCATGTTGTCTTCGTGTTGTCTTTGTGTTGCCCTCGTGTTGTCTTTGTGTTGTCCTCGTGTTGTCTTCATGTTGTCCTCATGTTGCCATCATGTTGTCTTCGTGTTGTCCTCATGTTATCCCCATGTTCTTCATGTTGCCCTCAAGTTGTCTTCATGTTGTCTTCATGTTGCCCTCAAGTTGTCCTCATGTTGTCCTCGTGTTGTCTTCATGTTGTCCTCATGTTGTCTTCATGTTCTCTTCATGTTATCCCCATGTTGTCATCGTGTTGTCTTCATGTTGTCTTCATGTTGTCCTCATGTTGTCTTCATGTTGTCTTCGTGTTGTCTTTGTGTTGCCCTCGTGTTGTCTTTGTGTTGTCCTCGTGTTGTCTTCATGTTGTCCTCATGTTGCCATCATGTTGTCTTTGTGTTGTCCTTGTGTTGTCCTCATGTTATCCCCATGTTCTTCATGTTGCCCTCAAGTTGTCTTCATGTTGTCTTCATGTTGCCCTCAAGTTGTCCTCATGTTGTCTTCGTGTTGTCCTCATGTTGTCTTCGTGTTGCCCTCATGTTGTCTTCGTGTTGCCCTCGTGTTGTCTTCATGTTGTCTTTGTGTTGCCTTCATGTTGCCCTCGTGTTGCCCTCGTGTTGTCCTCATGTTGTCCTCATGTTGTCCTCGTTTGGATGTGGGTATTTTTTGTCAATTTCAGGGTATATAACTATAGATCTTTAACATACAGTTACGGCTGAAAAAGGACAAGAAATACATAAAAAAATGAAAAAATTCACGGATTCTACATCGCTCCGATTTGTATGAATGAATGAATTTGTCTACCCGGAAGGGATTCTAGTGATTTGATTAGAGAGTTATTTGTTTTTTCCAGTTGTCTCCGAAGCAGACAACATGTCCTCCTCTGGAGAATAAAGTCTCTCCAGTGTGACACGAGCTGGGGAGCAGATAATTCAACATTTAACAGAAACATTTCATTTGTTCCAGTTCAACGCTGCATGAAATATTAAGACACAGCTGCTTCGTTTCGTCAACTCGGTCCTTTACATTTAAGCTCCTTCTGGAAGCTTTTGCATCCAATAACGTCCCAAACTGCAGCAGGGAGGTCTGCAGTACAGACGCTACAGACGCTCTGTAACCCCCATCTTTTGCTTTTTTTACGATGTTTTAGCTGTTTTTCTTCTATGATTTTTAACCCTCGTGTCGGGACCCTCTCGTGTCCCTCGGGTCAAACTGACCCAGGACTTATTCGGGGTTTTAAAAACAACTCTGAAATAACATTTTACTTCATAATCTATTACAAATTATTGTCTTTATCTCAATATCCAACACCTGAGATGACATATATGTTCAGGGAATGCAATCAGTCTCTACTAGCACACAATTAAAAGGTTATAATTCATGTTAAAAATCCACTATGGAAACAACATAAGTGGTCATATATCCAGAATAACTGAGTCAGGAATACATGTTTATCACAGGAAATAAGAAATAAGGTAAGGCTGTCGATTTTCAGGTAGAAAAACATGTA
>CM057253.1:1537319-1542319 GCA_029931835.1 Etheostoma nigrum
GGGGGGCAGGGGGGGCCGCAGGTCGGAGTCGAACCCCTGCCTGCTGCGTCGAGGAGTAAACCCCTACACATGGGCGCCCGCTCTACCAACTGAGCTCACCTGGCGCCCAGAAGAAGCTGCTCCTTCTGAGGAACTGAATCCGTAATGGAAAGGGTTCAAAATCACAGCAGGGGTTCAATTAGTGCGCTAATTGCTTGTGTGAAGGATCAGGTGTCAGCTGTGCAGTGCATGCTGGTTGCAGTGCACGTCACCCCCCCGAAATCCTCGGCCAATCGGCTCGTTGCAGCCTTCGGCCTTCGATTAAAACGTTGAATCAATTTTGGTTTTGGTTTGGAATCGAATGAGCAGCGTTCCCAATGCTTTGGTGTTATGGAATTAAAAGTGTATTTATATGTTATTCTAAGGATTTTGAGCATTATTCACTATCTCTCCTCCCTCCTCCCTCTCTCTCTCCCTCCCTCCCTCCTCCTCTCTCCTCCCTCTCTTCCTCCCTCCCCCTCTCTCCTCCCTCTTCCTCCTCCTTCTCTCCTCCCTCCTCCCCCTCTTCCTCATCCTTCTCTTCCTCCCTCCCTCTCTCCTCCCTCTCTCCCTCCCTCCCTCTCTACTCTCTCTCTCCTCCCCCTCCCTCTCTCCTCCCTCTCTCCTCCCTCCCTCTCTACTCTCTCTCTCCTCCCCCTCTCTCCTCCTCCCTCCCTCCTTCTTCCCTCCCTCCCTCCCTCCTTCTCTCCTCCCTCTCTTCCTCCGCCCTCCCTCCTCCTTCTCTCCTCCCTCCCTCCTCGTTCTCTCCTCCCCTCTCTCCTCCCTCCCTCCTTCTTCCTTCTCTCCTCCCTCTCTCCCTCCCTCCCTCTCTACTCTCTCTCATCCCTCCCTCTCTCCTCCCTCCTCCTTCCCTCTCTCCTCCTTCTCTTCCTCCTCCCTCCCTCTCTCCTCCCTCTCTCTCTCCTCCCTCCCTCTCTCCTCCCTCCTCCTTCCCTCTCTCCTCCCTCTCTTCCTCCTCCCTCCCTCTCTCCTTCTCCCTCCCTCTCTCCTCCCTCCTCCTTCTCTCTCCAATGCATTGGTATTATGGAATTAAAACTTTATTAATATATTATTCAAAGTGTTTCATATCAGAAATTTGGATTTCTTTCAACCAAATTGCCCAAAAACAACATGGATGATTCCATACAACGTTCTTCAGGTAAAATTAATGATTTCATTGATTTTTTTGGGTGTTTTATGAAATCTTATAGCATTTGAATTCTTTTTCAAAACAGTAACCGGACTAAACTTTGACATCTACCCGTCTCAACGTCCTCAGATCTTATCTATTAGTCAAAATAATTCATAATTTCTGCTTTTTTTAACAAAAAACTTGTGTATAATTTGATATAAATGAGGTTTGTTGACCATGAAATCCAAGAATAATAATAATAAAACTTGTTATTAAACCAGCTCAGGGTTTGCGGCCATTTGTGATTTATCTACTGAATAAAACAGTTATTTTTCCTCAGTAATCCCCAAAATAATACAACAAAAGCCAAAGTGTCCCTGTTCCCCAGTGAGGGGGGGGGGGATTACCAGACCTCAGCCGTCCAGAGGAGGAACCCAAAAGACACAAAAACCACTAAACCCCCAGCCCCCCCTCTCTAAAAACCATTGACTGCTAAATTAATGGACAGAGTATGCGTTTCGGGGATCATTCCTCCTTCTCTCCTCCCTCATTCCTCCCTCTCGTCTCGGAAGTGGGAGGAAGTGGGAGGAAGAGGGAGGAAGTGGGAGGAAGTGGGAGGAAGAGGGAGGAAGAGGGAGGAAGTGGGAGGAAGAGGGAGGGAGGGAGGGAGGGAGGAAGAGGGAGGAAGTGGGAGGAAGTGGGAGGAAGAGGGAGGAAGAGGGAGGAAATGGGAGGAAAAGGGAGGAAGAGGGAGGAAGTGGGAGGAAGAGGGAGGAAGAGGGAGGAAGAGTGAGGAAGTGGGAGGAAGAGGGAGGAAGAGGGAGGAAGAGGGAGGAGGTGAGAGGAAGTGGGAGGAAGAGGGAGGAAGAGGAGGAAGAGGAGGAAGAGGGAGGAAGAGGAGGAAGAGGGAGGAAGAGGGAGGAAGAGGAGGAAGAGGAGGAGAGGGAGGGAGGGAGAGAGGGAGGAGAGGAGAGGAGGAGAGGGAGGGAGGGAAGAGGAGGAAGAGGGAGGAAGAGGGAGGAGGTGAGAGGAAGTGGGAGGAAGAGGGAGGAAGGAAGAGGAGGAAGAGGAGGAAGAGGGAGGAAGAGGAGGAAGAGGGAGGAAGAGGGAGGAGGTGAGAGGAAGTGGGAGGAAGAGGGAGGAAGAGGGAGGAAGAGGGAGGAAGTGGGAGGAAGTGGGAGGAAGAGGGAGGAAGAGGGAGGAAGTGGGAGGAAGAGGGAGGAAGAGGAGGAAGAGGGAGGAAGAAGGAGGAAGTGGGAGGAAGTGGGAGGAAGAGGGAGGAAGAGGGAGGAAGTGGGAGGAAGAGGGAGGAAGAGGGAGGAGGTGAGAGGAAGAGGAGGAAGAGGGAGGAAGAGGGAGGAAGTGGGAGGAAGAGAGAGGAAGAGGAGGAAGAGGGAGGAAGTGGGAGGAAGAGAGAGGAAGAGGAGGAAGAGGGAGGAAGAGGGAGGAAGTGGGAGGAAGAGAGAGGATGAGGAGGAATAGGGAGGAAGAGGAGGAAGAGGAGGAAGAGGGAGGAAGAGGGAGGAGGTGAGAGGAAGTGGGAGGAAGAGGGAGGAAGAGGAGGAAGAGGAGGAAGAGGGAGGAAGAGGAGGAAGAGGAGGAAGAGGAGGAAGAGGGAGAGGAAGAGGAGGAAGAGGGAGGAAGAGGAGGAAGAGGAGGAAGAGGAGGAAGAGGGAGGAAGAGGAGGAAGAGGGAGGAAGAGGAGGAAGAGGAGGAAGAGGAGGAAGAGGGAGGAAGAGGAGGAAGAGGAGGGAGGAGAGGGAGGAAGAGGAGGAAGAGGGAGGAAGAGGAGGAAGAGGAGGAAGAGGTACCTTCTGAGACGTAGGTGAAGGGTTTGTTCCTCACAGACAGCAGAGTCAACAGGTTGAAGAACAGAGCCACGAACGTCCCGACCAACAGACGGCCGCTGCAGACAGACAGACAGACAGACAGACAGACAGACAGACAGACAGATCACATTTAATTAACCACATTTAATTAATCACATTTAATTAATCACATTTAATTAATCACATTTAATTAATCGCGATTTTCATATGAAGTTTTATCACAAATGCACAATATTATTCCAAAAGTGATGCGATAAGTATGCAATATTTTGTTTTTGCATACATACAGTATGTATTCACATATATATACACATACTGTACATACTGAAATATATATATACACACATACATGTATATACATGTATACATGTATGTATTTATAGGTATACACACACCTATAAATACACACACACACAAATATATACACACATATAAATACACACACATATACACACAAATATATACACACACACATATACATACATATATACACTCACACACACACGAATATATACACACACATATATACACACATACAGTATAAATACACACACAAATACACACACACACACAAATATATACACTCACACACACTCACACACATACAGTATATACACACACATATAAACACACTATTGTTGTTAAAGGTGCTGTGCAAATAAAGTAATTATTATTTCTATTTATCTTGTCATAACTTTTGAATAAACCTAATAGACATTTAACACAGATCCCCAAATCCGAGCACAAAGAACACACACACACACACACACACACACACACACACACACACACACAGACACACACACACTAATCACACGGGACAATCCATTTAAGAGCCTAAAAATCCAAAACAATCAGCGGGAGGCGAAGCACAGCCCGCCGGTGAGCCACAATACACACACACACACACACACACACACACACACACAGACACACACACACACACACACACACACACACACACACACACACACACACACACACACACACACACACAGACACACACAGACACACACAGACACACACACACACAGACACACACACACACAGACACACACACACACACACACACACTCCCTCTAAGAACAGATTAGAGAGAGAGAATGTGTGTGTGTGTCTGTTTCTCTACCCAGCAGACACCTGTCCCTCCAGTTAGCACCCGTCTCTCACACCGTCCAATCAAATCCACTCAGAGAAGGTGGGGGGGAGGGGGAGAGACAAGGGGGGAGGGGGGGTAATCTCGTCACAGGAGACAGGTTTAAGTCTCGCTGTGTTTTAGGGTATAAAAGCCGCCGCTAATCTGTTTTATTATGGAGGGATGATGGAGAGGGAGAGAGGAAAATACAGAGTAAAGAACAGGTGATCTGTGAAAGATGGAAAACAGCAATGACAAGCTGAAAGGAGAGAGAGAGAGAGAGAGAGACAGAGAGAGACAGAGAGAGAGAGAGAGAGACAGAGAGAGAGAGAGAGAGAGACAGAGAGAGAGACAGAGAGAGACAGAGAGCGAGAGAGAGACAGAGAGAGACAGAGACAGAGACAGAGAGAGACAGAGACAGAGAGAGAGAGAGAGAGGAGAGAGAGAGAGGGAGAGAGACAGAGAGAGACAGAGAGAGACAGAGACAGAGAGAGACAGAGAGAGAGAGAGAGACAGAGAGAGACAGAGACAGAGAGAGAGAGAGAGAGGGAGAGAGAGAGAGGGAGAGAGACAGAGAGAGACAGAGAGAGACAGAGAGAGAGAGAGAGTGAGAGAGAGTGAGAGAGAGAAAGAGGGAGAGAGACAGAGAGAGACAGAGAGAGAGAGAGACAGAGAGAGAGAGAGAGAGGGAGAGAGAGAGACAGAGAGAGAGAGAGAGAGGAGAGAGAGAGAGGGAGAGAGAGAGGGAGAGAGGGAGAGAGAGAGGGCGAGAGAGAGACAGAGAGAGAGAGAGAGACAGAGAGAGACAGAGAGAGACAGAGAGAGCGAGAGAGAGACAGAGAGAGACAGAGAGAGAGAAAGAGAGAGAGACAGAGAGAGAGAGACA
>CM057253.1:1547319-1552319 GCA_029931835.1 Etheostoma nigrum
AGACGCAGACAGGGGTCTTAAACGCTAAAAACGACAAAAAAATGAATTATTCACTTTCTCCTTCGTTGTCTCTTTGTTAAGGTCCACCTCTCTGATTTGAGTGTGTGTGTGTGAGAGTGTGTGTGTGTGTGTCTGTATGTGTGTGTGTGTGAGAGTGTGTGTGTGTCTGTATGGGTGTGTGTCTGTGTGTGAGTGTGTGTGTGTGTGTCTGTATGTGTGTGAGTGTGAGTGTGTGTCTGTGTGTGAGTGTGTGTGTGTGTGTCTGTATGTGTGTGTCTGTATGTGTGTGAGTGTGAGTGTGTGTGTCTGTATGTGTGTGAGTGTGAGTGTGTGTGTCTGTATGTGAGTGAGTGTGTGTGTGTGTGTGTGTGTGTGTGTGTGTGTGTGTTAGGGAAGACATACACACCTTTCCTTCAGGATGAACAAGGCTCCGAGCTGGACGAGAACAGTGGACGCAAAAACCGCCAAAACCTCCAGTCTATCAAACCTGGAGAGAGAGAGAGAGAGAGAGAGAGAGAGAGAGAGAGAGAGAGAGAGAGAGAGAGAGAGAGAGAGAGAGAGAGAGAGAGAGAGAGAGAGAGAGAGAGAGAGAAAATTGAATAAGACGCCCCAAAATTAATGAAAGTAGAGATTTGTACTTGGCAAAGAGCGTTGGGTGGAATCAATCATGTTATTTTGGGGAGTTAAAAAGAACATTGATATAGGACAACATGAAGACAACATGAGGACAACATGAGGGCAACCTGAGGGCAACATGAGGACAACATGGGGACAACATGAGGACAACATGAGGACAACATGAGGACAACATGGGGACATGAGGACAACATGAGAGCAACATGGGGACAACATGAGGGCAACATGAAGACAACATGGGGACAACATGAGGACAACAAGAGGACAACAAGAGGACTACATGGGGACAACATGAGGACAACATGAGGGAAACATGGGGACAACATGGGGACAACATGAGGACAACATGAGGGCAACATGAGGACAACATGACAACATGAGGACAGCATGAGGACTACATGAGGGTAACATGAAGACAGCATGAGGACAACATGAGGAAAATATGAGCACAACATGGGGACAACATGAGGACAATATGAAGACAGCATGAGGACTGCATGAGGACAACATGGGGACAACATGAGGGCAACATGAGGGCAACATGAGGACAACATGGGGACAACATGAGGACAACATGAGGACAACATGGGGACATGAGGACAACATGAGAGCAACATGGGGACAACATGAGGGCAACATGAAGACAACATGAAGACAACATGGGGACAACATGAGGACAACAAGAGGACAACAAGAGGACTACATGGGGACAACATGAGGACAACATGAGGGAAACATGGGGACAACATGGGGACAACATGAGGACAACATGAGGGCAACATGAGGACAACATGACAACATGAGGACAGCATGAGGACTACATGAGGGTAACATGAAGACAGCATGAGGACAACATGAGGAAAATATGAGCACAACATGGGGACAACATGAGGACAATATGAAGACAGCATGAGGACTGCATGAGGACAACATGGGGACAACATGAGGGCAACATGAGGGCAACATGAGGGCAACATGAGGACAACATGAGGGCAACATGAGGACAACATGAGGGCAACATGAAGACAACATGGGGACAACATGAGGGCAACATGAGGACAACATGAGGACAACATGAGGACAACATGGGGACAACATGAGGGCAACATGAGGACAACATGAGGACAACATGAGGACAACATGAGGACATAAAAGTTGACATATTCCAGTCTGTGATTATCATCAACATCCATTCCTTTAATTGTAGTCTCAATAATTCCTAATTTCTGCTTTTCTAACTCAAACATTAGGTACAATTTCCTATAAATGAGGTTTATTGACCATAAATTCCTAAAATAACTAAAACTAAAGTTAATAAGTTAGTGCTACGTAGTGTTGAAGACGTCATGGCATGGGGGCCGCTGCAGGGTTGTAACGGTTGCTGACCCCCCGACCCCGGCATGAGGTCACGGGGGGGACGGGGACGGGGAGGGGGGGGCTGTCCCGGATCAGAGAAAGCGGTCTGAGGGGCTTAGAGGGGTTAATCACCTCTGATGGTCTGCAGCTGCATGATACCGCCCAGCCGAGACCTTCTGACCCACATATGGGACGGGGGGGGGGGGTAAGTACTCATGTACTGTACATGCACCGGGTGAAGATTTGCAGTATAAATACTCACTCGAAATACTGAGAAAATCTGTCGTTGGAGATTCAACGGGAGGCCGAGACGGACCAATGAGATCTCTGAGTGTCTTAGTGTTTGTACACCACTTTTATTGACATTTTTGCCACTTTTGACATTTTTGACACTTTATTGACATTTTTGACATTTTCGTCACTTTTGACATTTTTGTGACTTTTGACATTTTTGTGACTTTTATTGACATTTTTGTGACTTTTATTGACATGTTTGTCACTTTATTGACATTTTTGCCACTTTTGACATTTTTGTCACTTTATTGACATTTTCATCACTTTTGACATTTTCATCACTTTTGACATTTTTGTGACTTTTATTGACATTTTTGTGACTTTTGACATTTTTGCCACTATTGACATTTTTGACACTTTATTGACATTTTTGACATTTTCGTCACTTTTGACATTTTTGTGACTTTTATTGACATTTTTGTGACTTTGACATGTTTGTCACTTTTATTGACATTTTTGACATTTTCGTCACTTTTGACATTTTTGTGACTTTTGACATTTTTGTGACTTTTATTGACATTTTTGTCACTTTTATTGACATTTTTGTCACTTTTGACATTTTTGTGACTTTTATTGACATGTTTGTCACTTTGACATTTTTGTCACTTTTATTGACATTTTTGTCACTTTTATTGACATTTTTGCCACTTTTGACATTTTTGTGACTTTTATTGACATGTTTGTCACTTTTATTGACATTTTTGACATTTTCATCACTTTTGACATTTTTGTGACTTTTGACATTTTTGTGACTTTTATTGACATTTTTGTGACTTTTGACATTTTTGCCACTTTTATTGACATTTTTGTCACTTTTATTGACATTTTTGTCACTTTTGACATTTTTGTGACTTTTATTGACATGTTTGTCACTTTGACATTTTTGCCACTTTTATTGACATTTTTGTCACTTTATTGACATTTTCATCACTTTTGACATTTTCATCACTTTTGACATTTTCATCACTTTTGACATTTTTGTGACTTTTATTGACATGTTTGTCACTTTTGACATTTTTGTGACTTTTGACATTTTTGCCACTTTTGACATTTTTGACACTTTATTGACATTTTTGACATTTTCGTCACTTTTGACATTTTTGTGACTTTTATTGACATTTTTGTGACTTTGACATTTTTGACACTTTATTGACATTTTTGACATTTTCGTCACTTTTGACATTTTTGTGACTTTTATTGACATGTTTGTCACTTTTATTGACATTTTTGACATTTTCGTCACTTTTGACATTTTTGTGACTTTTGACATTTTTGTGACTTTTATTGACATTTTTGTGACTTTTGACATTTTTGCCACTTTTATTGACATTTTTGTCACTTTTATTGACATTTTTGTCACTTTTGACATTTTTGTGACTTTTATTGACATGTTTGTCACTTTGACATTTTTGCCACTTTTATTGACATTTTTGTCACTTTATTGACATTTTCATCACTTTTGACATTTTCATCACTTTTGACATTTTTGTGACTTTTATTGACATGTTTGTCACTTTTGACATTTTTGTGACTTTTGACATTTTTGCCACTTTTGACATTTTTGACACTTTATTGACATTTTTGACATTTTCGTCACTTTTGACATTTTTGTGACTTTTATTGACATTTTTGTGACTTTGACATTTTTGACACTTTATTGACATTTTTGACATTTTCGTCACTTTTGACATTTTTGTGAATTTTATTGACATGTTTGTCACTTTTATTGACATTTTTGACATTTTCGTCACTTTTGACATTTTTGTGACTTTTGACATTTTTGTGACTTTTATTGACATTTTTGTGACTTTTGACATTTTTGCCACTTTTATTGACATTTTTGTCACTTTTATTGACATTTTTGTCACTTTTGACATTTTTGTGACTTTTATTGACATGTTTGTCACTTTATTGACATTTTTGCCACTTTTATTGACATTTTTGTCACTTTATTGACATTTTCATCACTTTTGACATTTTCATCACTTTTGACATTTTTGTGACTTTTATTGACATGTTTGTCACTTTTGACATTTTTGTGACTTTTGACATTTTTGCCACTTTTGACATTTTTGACACTTTATTGACATTTTTGACATTTTCGTCACTTTTGACATTTTTGTGACTTTTATTGACATGTTTGTCACTTTTATTGACATTTTTGACATTTTCGTCACTTTTGACATTTTTGTGACTTTTGACATTTTTGTGACTTTTATTGACATTTTTGTGACTTTTGACATTTTTGCCACTTTTATTGACATTTTAGTGACTTTTATTGACATGTTTGTCACTTTATTGACATTTTTGCCACTTTTGACATTTTTGTCACTTTATTGACATTTTCATCACTTTTGACATTTTCATCACTTTTGACATTTTTGTGACTTTTATTGACATGTTTGTCACTTTTGACATTTTTGTGACTTTTGACATTTTTGCCACTTTTGACATTTTTGCCACTTTTGACATTTTTGTCACTTTTATTGACATGTTTGTCACTTTTATTGACATTTTTGACATTTTCGTCACTTTTGACATTTTTGTGACTTTTATTGACATTTTTGCCACTTTTGTCACTTTTGACATTTAGTCACTTTTGACATTTTTGACATTTGTGACTTTTATTGACATTTTTGCCACTTTTATTGACATTTTTGCCACTTTTGACATTTTTGTCACTTTTATTGACATTTTTGTCACTTTTATTGACA
>CM057253.1:1557319-1559819 GCA_029931835.1 Etheostoma nigrum
ACACAGGGAGAGAGAGACAGAGAGAGTGTGTACATATACATGTACATGTATATGTATTGTATATTATATTATATATTGTGTAATAAATATACATAATACAATACATGTACATGTATATGTATTGTATATTTATTATATAATAAATTATGTATAACATCTGGTGACAAACACCAGATGTTATACATAATATATATTATGTAATACACATACAATACATGTATATGTATATTTATTGTATATTATATTATATATTGTGTAATACATATACACAATACATGTATTTCTCTTGTTTTCTCGTGTGTTTACTCTCGTCTCGTAGACCTTTAAGTGCGTTTTACAGCCGCCTAATGTGACATCACAGTCGTGATATTTGGGTCGGCATCGGCCTGGATGGGTCGGCGCTGCCCGAGCTGTGTTGGGTTGTTGTTGTGTTGTTGTTGTGTTGTTGTGTTGTTGTTGTGTTGTTGTTGTGTTGTTGTTGTTTTGATACGCGGCGGCTTGTCTAACGAGGATCAGTGAGGTTGGATGTCGTTGTGTTGAGGTAAGAAGCTGCAGACGACAACAATAACAATAACACAAACGCTGACATCACACACGGCCGGGTCGATACCTGGGTGAACACACACACACACACACACAGACAGACACACACACACACACACACACACACACACACACACACACACACACGCACGCTGACCCTGACACGGCCGGGTCGATACCTGGGTGAAGTTCCCCCCCTCGCTGTGCTTGGATAGGTTTACATATACACACACACACACACACACAGAGTTACACACACACACACACACACACACACACACACACAGAGTTACACACACACATAGTTACACACACACACAGAGTTACACACACACAGAGTTACACACACAGACACACACAGAGTTACACACACACACACAGGTACACACACACACAGAGTTACATACACACAAAGACACACACAGAGTTACACACACACACAGAGTTACACACACAGAGTTACACACACACATAGTTACACACACACACACACACACACAGACACACACACACACACAGACACAGATAGACAGAGAGACGAACACACACAGAGACACACACAGAGACAGAGAGACAAACACACACACACACATACACAGAGTCACACAGACACACACACACACAGACAGACACAGATAGACAGAGAGACGAACACACACAGAGACACACACACACACACATAGTTACACACACACACAGAATTACACACACACACACACATACAGAGTTACATACACACAAAGACACACACAGTTACACACACACACACACACACACACAGTTACATACACACACAGACACACAGAGTTACATACACACAGAGTTACACACACACACAGAGTTACACACACACACAGAGTTACACACACACACACACACACAGACAGACAGAGTTACATACACACAGAGTTACACACACACACACAGACACACAGAGTTACAGACACACAGAGTTACATACACACAGAGTTACACACACACACACAGACACACAGAGTTACATACACACAGAGTTACACACACACACAGAGTTACACACACACACACAGACACACAGAGTTACATACACACAGAGTTACACACACACACAGAGTTACACACATACACAGAGTCACACAGACACACACACACACAGACAGACACAGATAGACAGAGAGACGAACACACACAGAGACACACACACACACACATAGTTACACACACACACAGAATTACACACACACACACACATACAGAGTTACATACACACAAAGACACACACAGTTACACACACACACACACACACAGTTACATACACACACAGACACACAGAGTTACACACACACACAGAGTTACACACACACACACACAGTTACATACACACAGACACACACACACACACACACAGAAAACCAGACATGTGAGAGTGTGTGAGTGTGTGTGTGTCTTTTGTTGTGGTTCCATTCCTTGATAAGTCTCCTGCTTACAAACAAACAGAATGAACTGGAAATATGATGCATACCTTCAACAGAACAAACACACACAAACACACACATCTCAACACATGTAGAGCAATAAAGACACACACACACACACACACACACACACACACACACACACACACACACACAGGACCTGAACTCAATACCCAGAACAGAATGACGGATTAAAATCGATAGGACATTTCTCAAAGCTCTCACTCTTTTTACACTTTCAGTAGCTTCATTATACTGTATGTTCTTTTGTTGTTTCCTTTGATCTTTCACTACCTTCCTCCCCTTTTCATTTGTTTTTAAAGGGTGAAAAAGGTGGAAGAAGGAAAGAAGTGAAGAAGGAAAGCGTAAGGAGTTAATAACGAGTGAGGAGGAAGGAAGCGTGGGATGGATAGACAGATGAGAGGAGAAACACGAGCAGGAGGATGAATATTTAATGCTGTCTGCAGAGGAGCGCACACACACACACACACACACACACACAC
>CM057253.1:1567319-1597319 GCA_029931835.1 Etheostoma nigrum
GGGTGTGTGCGTCTGCGTGTGCATAGAGTCCATACTGCCGTGTGTGTGCGTCTGTGTGTGCATAGAGTCCATACTGCCGTGTGTGTGCATCTGCGTGTGCATAGAGTCCATACTGCAGGGTGTGTGCGTCTGCGTGTGCATAGAGTCCATACTGCCGGGTGTGTGCGTCTGCGTGTGCATAAAGTCCATACTGCCGGGTGTGTGCGTCTGCGTGTGCATAGAGTCCATACTGCCGGGTGTGTGCGTCTGCGTGTGCATAGTGTCCATACTGCCGGGTGTGTGCGTCTGCGTGTGCATAGTGTCCATACTGCGGTGTGTGTGCGTCTGTGTGTGCATAGAGTCCATACTGCCGGGTGTGTGCGTCTGTGTGTGCATAGAGTCCATACTGCCGTGTGTGTGCATCTGCGTGTGCATAGAGTCCATACTGCCGGGTGTGTGCGTCTGCGTGTGCATAGAGTCCATACTGCCGGGTGTGTGCGTCTGCGTGTGCATAGAGTCCATACTGCCGTGTGTGTGCGTCTGCGTGTGCATAGAGTCCATACTGCCGTGTGTGTGCATCTGCGTGTGCATAGAGTCCATACTGCAGGGTGTGTGCGTCTGCGTGTGCATAGAGTCCATACTGCAGGGTGTGTGCGTCTGCGTGTGCATAGAGTCCATACTGCCGGGTGTGTGCGTCTGTGTGTGCATAGAGTCCATACTGCCGGGTGTGTGCGTCTGCGTGTGCATAGAGTCCATACTGCCGGGTGTGTGCGTCTGCGTGTGCATAGAGTCCATACTGCCGGGTGTGTGCGTCTGCGTGTGCATAGAGTCCATACTGCCGGGTGTGTGCGTCTGCGTGTGCATAGAGTCCATACTGCCGGGTGTGTGCGTCTGCGTGTGCATAGAGTCCATACTGCCGGGTGTGTGCGTCTGCGTGTGCATAGAGTCCATACTGCCGGGTGTGTGCGTCTGCGTGTGCATAGAGTCCATACTGCCGGGTGTGTGCGTCTGCGTGTGCATAGAGTCCATACCGCCGGGTGTGTGCGTCTGCGTGTGCATAGAGTCCATACCGCCGTGTGTGTGCGTCTGCGTGTGCATAGAGTCCATACCGCCGTGTGTGTGCGTCTGCGTGTGCATAGAGTCCATACTGCCGTGTGTGTGCGTCTGCGTGTGCATAGAGTCCATACTGCCGGGTGTGTGCGTCTGCGTGTGCATAGAGTCCATACTGCCGGGTGTGTGCGTCTGCGTGTGCATAGAGTCCATACTGCCGGGTGTGTGCGTCTGCGTGTGCATAGAGTCCATACTGCCGTGTGTGTGCGTCTGCGTGTGCATAGAGTCCATACCGCCGTGTGTGTGCGTCTGCGAGTGCATAGAGTCCATACCGCCGTGTGTGTGCGTCTGCGTGTGCATAGAGTCCATACCGCCGTGTGTGTGCGTCTGCGTGTGCATAGAGTCCATACCGCCGGGTGTGTGCGTCTGCGTGTGCATAGAGTCCATACTGCCGGGTGTGTGCGTCTGCGTGTGCATAGAGTCCATACTGCCGGGTGTGTGCGTCTGCGTGTGCATAGAGTCCATACTGCCGGGTGTGTGCGTCTGCGTGTGCATAGAGTCCATACTGCCGTGTGTGTGCGTCTGCGTGTGCATAGAGTCCATACCGCCGTGTGTGTGCGTCTGCGTGTGCATAGAGTCCATACCGCCGTGTGTGTGCGTCTACGTGTGCATAGAGTCCATACTGCCGTGTGTGTGCGTCTGCGTGTGCATAGAGTCCATACCGCCGTGTGTGTGCGTCTGCGTGTGCATAGAGTCCATACTGCCGTGTGTGTGCGTCTGCGTGTGCATAGAGTCCATACTGCCGGGTGTGTGCGTCTGCGTGTGCATAGAGTCCATACTGCCGGGTGTGTGCGTCTGCGTGTGCATAGAGTCCATACTGCCGTGTGTGTGCGTCTGCGTGTGCATAGAGTCCATACCGCCGTGTGTGTGCGTCTGCGTGTGCATAGAGTCCATACCGCCGTGTGTGTGCGTCTGCGTGTGCATAGAGTCCATACCGCCGTGTGTGTGCGTCTACGTGTGCATAGAGTCCATACTGCCGTGTGTGTGCGTCTGCGTGTGCATAGAGTCCATACTGCCGTGTGTGTGCGTCTGCGTGTGCATAGAGTCCATACTGCCGGGTGTGTGCGTCTGCGTGTGCATAGTGTCCATACTGCCGGGTGTGTGCGTCTGCGTGTGCATAGTGTGCATACTTAGACGTCTGTTAAGCCGTTAGTCATGTGCTAATGGGGCCTGTGTGTGTGTGTGTGTGTGTGTGAGTGTGTGTCTGTGTTCTGCATCAGAGTGCAGGCATGTACAGAATGTACACATGAGGCTCTGGAACATGGCATTAAGGCTGTAAAGAAACATGTGGGGGGAAGGCTATGCTGTATGTAGGTTATGCTTCATTTAAACTTCAGGCGGACGTGTACTGGAGGCGTGGGGGGGGGGTGCGTACATGGACATGTTCTCCAACACACACACACACACACACACACACAGACACACAGCAGTGGAAAACACACTGTTCAGGCTGCCAGGGTGTGGGTCCGGCCGCTGAGAGGGAATAAGAATAATGAGAGAGCAAATATCGGTTCAGTTCAGCAAAGGCTGCAACTATGATGATTATTCTCATTGATAGATAGATAGATAGATAGATAGATGTGGAGATATGAAGATAGATAGAAAAAAAATGAAAATGAATTTATTAATTACAAAATAGCTTAAGTGAGAGACTTGTCCCATCAGATGTGGATGGATACTGCATGTTAAACATACTGTATGTAACCTAAAAGACAAACATCCACCTCTCCACAGCAACAACTAAAACTACCGCTACGTCTCCTCAGGTTAGATGTTGAGTTGTTGGACGCTCACATGTCCGATTGTTTTGGTCGACACTAAACGCAGCACAATGTAGCCGCTGTTACCACTTTACTAAAAGGTAACCATGCTTTCACTCCTGGTCTGCGTTGCCTTGGCGACGGTTGATTCTGACATCTTTGTTTTGCTACGACTGTAAAGCTAACCTGTCCCGCCGCTGAGATCGAGTATGGTCACGTTGATTGGTGGAACACAGTCAGGAGGTCAAGCCTTTACAGGAAGTCTCTCTCTCTCAATAAAACATTAAAATGAGACGTACGCGGGGGGATAAAAACAATGACGCGTAGAATACCAAAGAGGTAAAAAGAAAAGTAAGGAGCTCATTGTAGCCTGATGTAGCGGAGTAAGAGTACAGCTTCTTCTTCACTAATCTACTCAAGTACAAGTACAAGTACAGTGATTTAAAACTACTCCTAGAAGTACAATTTTTTCAAAAACTTACTCAAGTAAATGTACCGGAGTAAATGTAACTCGTTACTACACCTCTCTGATGTCTATGTATATCTTTATTATCTGTATTTATATTTTTCCATTACAAGTACTTACTTTTTAAAATATACAATACAATATTATTTATTTTATGGTTATTTAATTACATATTCAATTTCATTTTAACATCACTTACACTGCAATATTTTTTTTTTGTACTATGGCAACTGCACTTTACCTTTTATTTAATGCAACTTTCCATTCATTCAATACTTTTTGCTCATTGTCTGTTGTTTTTTAGTGTTTACTTGTTTTGTTTTTTGGGGTTTTTACTGTAGGAACCTGCTGCTGTAATAAGGGAATGTCCCCACTGCGGGATGAATAAAGTATTATCTAATCTAAATGTAAGAAAATCTGAAGAATGTCCATCAGGGTCCAAGAGGACGTCCTCGGATGTCTTGTTTCGTACTTAAACCTTCTGTTGTTGCTTAAATGGAGCAAAGACAAAGCAAGAAAGTCCAAATAAAAATAAAATGTCCAATAAAAGCAGCAGATTGAGTTGTGACTGTGTGAATACCCGAGGAGTACTGAGACGGGGACACGAGGAGTACTGAGACGGGGACACGAGGAGTACTGAGACGGGGACACGAGGAGTACTGAGACGGGGACACGAGGAGTACTGAGACGGGGACACGAGGAGTACTGAGACGGGGGGACACGAGGAGTACTGAGACGGGGGGACACGAGGAGTACTGAGACGGGGACACGAGGAGTACTGAGACGGGGACGCGAGGAGTACTCAGACGGGGACACGAGGAGTACTCAGACGGGGACACGAGGAGTACTGAGACGGGGACACGAGGAGTACTGAGACTGGGACACGAGGAGTACGGGGACACGAGGAGTACTGAGACGGGGACACAGAGTACTGAGACGGGGACACGAGGAGTACTGAGACGGGGACACGAGGAGTACTGAGACGGGGACGCGAGGAGTACTGAGACTGGGACACGAGGAGTACGGGGACACGAGGAGTACTGAGACGGGGACGCGAGGAGTACTGAGACTGGGACACGAGGAGTACGGGGACACGAGGAGTACTGAGACGGGGACACGAGGAGTACTGAGACTGGGACACGAGGAGTACGGGGACACGAGGAGTACTGAGACGGGGACACAAAGAGTACTGAGACGGGGACACGAGGAGTACTGAGACGGGGACTCGAGGAGTACTGAGACTGGGACACGAGAAGTACGGGGACACGAGGAGTACAGGGACACGAGGAGTACAGGGACACGAGGAGTACTGAGACGGGGACACGAGGAGTACTGAGACGGGGACACGAGGAGTACTGAGACGGGGACACGAGGAGTACTGAGACGGGGACACGAGGAGTACTGAGACGGGGACGCGAGGAGTACTCAGACGGGGACACGAGGAGTACTGAGACGGGGACGCGAGGAGTACTGAGACGGGGACACGAGGAGTACTGAGACGGGGACACGAGGAGTACTGAGACGGGGACACGAGGAGTACTGAGACGGGGACACGAGGAGTACTGAGACGGGGACGCGAGGAGTACTCAGACGGGGACGCGAGGAGTACTGAGACGGGGACGCGAGGAGTACTGAGACGGGGACACGAGGAGTACTGAGACGGGGACACGAGGAGTACTGAGACGGGGACACGAGGAGTACGGGGACACGAGGAGTACTGAGAGGACACGAGGAGTACAGGGACACGAGGAGTACTGAGACGGGGACACAAAGAGTACTGAGACGGGGACACGAGGAGTACTGAGACGGGGACTCGAGGAGTACTGAGACTGGGACACGAGAAGTACGGGG
The DNA here is from genome assembly GCA_029931835.1 of Etheostoma nigrum. Taxonomy (NCBI): domain Eukaryota; kingdom Metazoa; phylum Chordata; class Actinopteri; order Perciformes; family Percidae; genus Etheostoma; species Etheostoma nigrum. The sequence goes on from CM057253.1 coordinate 1,572,486, forward strand.
ACACGAGGAGTACAGGGACACGAGGAGTACTGAGACGGGGACACGAGGAGTACTGAGACGGGGGACACGAGGAGTACTGAGACGGGGGGACACGAGGAGTACTGAGACGGGGGGACACGAGGAGTACTGAGACGGGGACGCGAGGAGTACTGAGACGGGGACGCGAGGAGTACTGAGACGGGGACGCGAGGAGTACGGGGACACGAGGAGTACAGGGACACGAGGAGTACTGAGACGGGGACACAAAGAGTACTGAGACGGGGACACAAAGAGTACTGAGACGGGGACACGAGGAGTACTGAGACGGGGACACGAGGAGTACTGAGACGGGGACACGAGGAGTACTGAGACGGGGACGCTGTCTGCTGCTGGGGTTCTCATCGGGGGCCGAGTATCGACGCCGGTGTTGCCTTCCCCGTTTGTTCGATACCTCTGTCCTCCGCTTCCTGTCTGCACAACACCCGACGCCACCGCTGTGTGTGTGTGTGTGTGTGTGTGTGTGTGTGTGTGTGTGTGTGTGTGTGTGTGTGTGTGTGTGTGTGTGTGTGTGTGTCTTATGCTGCAGTATTTGTGCAGGTAGAGCGGGGATAAGGTTGCATGTTGTTCTTTTCGTGGCAGCATTTTCCTGAGTGATGGAATCCCTGAGAGGGTTTAATGTTGGTGGCAGACACAAGCTCGCTGACCATAAACACGGCGTCTCACAGCTGTCTCACCACACAGCTGTCTCACCGCACAGCTGTCTCGCCGCACAGCTGTCTCGCCGCACAGCTGTATCCCTGCAAATCTGTCTCCTCGCACAGCTGTCTCGCCCACAGCTGTCTCGCTACACAGCTGTCTCCCCACACAGCTGTCTCCCCACACAGCTGTCTCCCCACACAGCTGTCTTGCTACACAGCTGTCTCCCCACACAGCTGTCTCCCTGCAAATCTGTCTCCCCACACAGCTGTCTCCCCGCACAGGTGTGTCGCCCACAGCTGTCTCCCTGCACATCTGTCTTGCCCACAGCAGACTCCCTGCAAATCTGTCTCCCCACACAGCTGTCTCCCCGCACAGCTGTCTCCCTGCACAGCTGTCTCCCCACACAACTGTCTCGCTACACAATTGTCTCCCCACACAGCTGTCTTGCTACACAGCTGTCTCCCCACACAGCTGTCTTGCTACACAGCTGTCTTGCCGCACAGCTGTCTCCCCACACAACTGTCTCCCTGCAAATCTGTCTCCCCGCACAGCTGTCTCGCCGCACAGCTGTCTCCCCACACAATTGTCTCGCTACACAGCTGTCTTGCCGCACAGCTGTCTCCCTACAAATCTGTCTCCCCACACAGCTGTCTCCCCGCACAGCTGTCTCCCTGCACAGCTGTCTCGCTACACAGCTGTCTCCCTGCACAGCTGTCTCGCTACACAGCTGTCTCCCTGCAAATCTGTCTGCTCGCACAGCTGTCTCGCCCACAGCTGTCTCCCCCCACAGCTGTCTCCCCACACAGCTGTCTTGCCGCACAGCTGTCTCCCCACACAACTGTCTCCCTGCAAATCTGTCTCGCCGCACAGCTGTCTCCCCGCACAGCTGTCTCCCCGCACAGCTGTCTCCCCACACAGCTGTCTCGCTACACAGCTGTCTCGCTACATAGCTGTCTCACCACACAGCTGTCTCGCTACACAGCTGTCTTGCTACACAGCTGTCTTGCCGCACAACTGTCTCCCTGCAAATCTGTCTCCTCGCACAGCTGTCTCGCCCACAGCTGTCTCCCCCCACAGCTGTCTCGCCGCACAGCTGTCTCCCCACACAGCTGTCTTGCTACACAGCTGTCTTGCCGCACAGCTGTCTTGCCGCACAGCTGTCTCCCCACACAACTGTCTCCCCACACAACTGTCTCCCTGCAAATCTGTCTCCCCGCACAGCTGTCTCGCCCACAGCTGTCTCCCCGCACAGCTGTTTCCCCACACAGCTGTCTCCCCACACAGCCCGCACAGGTGTCTCCCCACACAGCTGTCTCCCCGCACAGCTGTCTCCCCGCACAGCTGTCTCACCGCACAGCTGTCTCCCTGCACAACTGTCTCCCTGCACAACTGTCTCCCCGCACAGCTGCCTCCCCGCACAGCTGTCTCCCCGCACAGCTGTCTCCCCGCACAGCTGTCTCCCCACACAGCTGTCTCGCTGCACAGCTGTCTCACCGCACAGCTGTCTCACCGCACAGCTGTCTCGCTACACAGCTGTCTTGCCGCACAACTGTCTCCCTGCAAATCTGTCTCCCCGCACAGCTGTCTCCCCACACAGCTGTCTCACCACACAGCTGTCTCGCTACACAGCTGTCTTGCTACACAGCTGTCTTGCCGCACAACTGTCTCCCCGCAAATCTGTCTCCCCGCACAGCTGTCTCGCCCACAGCTGTCTCGCCCACAGCTGTCTCCCCGCACAGCTGTCTCCCCGCACAGCTGTCTCGCCGCACAGCTGTCTCCCCGCACAGCTGTCTCGCCGCACAACTGTCTCGCTACACAGCTGTCTCGCCGCACAGCTGTCTCCCCACACAGCTGTCTTGCTACACAGCTGTCTCCCCACACAACTGTCTCCCTGCAAATCTGTCTCCCCGCACAGCTGTCTCCCCACACAACTGTCTCGCTACACAGCTGTCTTGCCGCACAGCTGTCTCCCCACACAACTGTCTCCCTGCAAATCTGTCTCCCCACACAGCTGTCTCCCCACACAGCCCGCACAGGTGTCTCGCCCACAGCTGTCTCCTTGCACATCTGTCTTGCCCACAGCAGACTCCCTGCAAATCTGTCTCCCCACACATCTGTCTCCCCGCACAGCTGTCTCCCTGCACAGCTGTCTCCCCGCACAGCTGTCTCCCCGCACAGCTGTCTCCCCGCACAGCAAGACTCTCACCCAGGGTTCAACAACAAGTGTTGCCCGATGGCTCAGTGGCAGTTAAAATGCCACGTTGGGCAAGGGCGACACAAAAAAACATTTATGTTGATCCCTTTTCAATTTATTATTACTAAAACTGCCCGAATATATTCTATATTCTAACAGACATAAAACAAAAAATCAATTAATTTGTCAATTTTTAGGGGATGGGGGGGGGGGGTCACCAGAGGCCTCACGATACGATATCATCACGATACTTATGTCACAATACGATATAATTAAACATTATTATCATAATAGGTCCAAAACGATTAATATACTGCAAATAGCCTACAAGGACAAGTACAGGTAATTAATCTAGCATCCCCCCCAAAGTCGATTTTTAGTCGAAATTTTCACGACTTTAGTCGACCAAGATTTTCTTTGGTTGATTACAGCCCTACTTGAAACTATTCACTTCACCTCGTACGCAGCCGCCATCTTCTTCTTCTTCTTCTTCCTCCAACAGGACAGCCGCCAGTCACGCATCACTTGCACCTCACGCATCACAACTCAATTCACGATTGGCCGACGGCACGTTCGAATCCAATCAATCAATAATCTTTCCCCGACGTGGGCGGCAAAAGCTCGTTAACCGAGTATATGGATAAGGAAGAAAATGATTGAAAGTTGCCTGAGCGTCCTCAGCTTCTCTTCCATATAAATTAGGATTATTAACACTAAAAGACATGATGATAACTAAGACCAGAGAGTTGTTATAAAGCAGAAAACTCCTTTTAAAAACACCTTATTTGCTATTTTATTCTCCTGCTCTGCGGAGGCTGTATGTATTTTGGGGAAAGGGAAATAAAACAATACTAAAAAATGTGCTCGTCAATTTGACAGATGTGTTCTCTGTGTTGTAGCACCGGAGGGTAAAAACACACGCTGCGAAGGACTCTGTTTCTTCAACATGCCCTTTAAAGTGCCATATTTTGACTGAGGTGACACACACACACACACACACACACACACACACGCACACACACGCACACACACGCACACACACGCACGATCAGTCTTAACCCCTGTGGTGAGACAACACTGCTAACACATTTCCTAAAGACTTGTTCAGTGTGTGCTTAAAGCTGCAGCATGCATGCATGCACGCGCACACACACACACACAAACACACACACACACACACACACATGCTTGCGCTTGTGTGTGCGTGCATGCGTGTGTGTGTGAGACTGTCAATCTGTGTTTACCATGTGTAGACAAGTATCTGCCTGTTAATGTCTGTGTCCGTGTCTCAAAGTGAGTTTTTTTTTTTTTCTGGTTACATCTGTCTCTCTCGGTGTCAGTTTGCATGTGTCTATCTGTCACTGTGTTTGTTTTATATGTGTGTACGTTATGTCTGTGTGTGTGTGTGTGTGTGTGTGTGTGTGTGTGTGTGTGTGTACACACTCACCCATGCTGTTGGTGGAGCTGCACCACATCAGCAGACAGCCAGTACACAGCAGGTTGAGCGCCCCGAACAGTAGGATCCTCCACGACTGCAAAACGACAAACAAGCAAGCAACAACAGTGAAGAACAATAAGAAAAAGGAGCAGAGGGGCCCAACCTGCGGCTCCAGGCCCCAACAGGAGTCATTCATTATGCACATGGGGTGGTCCAGGATATCTTTCGGTTTTTCTCCTATTGTACATAATGACAATCCAATCCACTTTATTTCTAAAGCACATTTTACAAACACAAAGTTACCAAAGTGCTGCACAGAAAACTCAAACATACAAAACAATTAATATAAAATATTGTAAGAACAAAATAAGAGCATCGGGTTTAAAAAAAATAAAATAATACTAAAATACCGTAAAACAATAAGAGACATCAGAGGACCACACAACTCACATGGAGTTAAAAGCCAAAGAGTAAAAATGTGTCTTTAGACGAGACTTAAAGCACTCAACTGTTGGGGCTGTTGGGACATGGAGGGGCAGTTGGGACATGGAGGGGCTGTTGGGACATGGGTTGGAGGGACGTCCAGCTGGGAGGAGGCCTCGGGGAAGACCCAGGACTAGGTGGAGGGACGTCCAGCTGGGAGGAGGCCTCGGGGAAGACCCAGGACTAGGTGGAGGGACGTCCAGCTGGGAGGAGGCCTCGGGGAAGACCCAGGACTAGGTGGAGGGACGTCCAGCTGGGAGGAGGCCTCGGGGAAGACCCAGGACTAGGTGGAGGGACGTCCAGCTGGGAGGAGGCCTCGGGGTAGACCCAGGACTAGGTGGAGGGACGTCCAGCTGGGAGGAGGCCTCAGGGAAGACCCAGGACTAGGTGGAGGGACGTCCAGCTGGGAGGAAGCCTCGGGGAAGACCCAGGACTAGGTGGAGGGACGTCCAGCTGGGAGGAGGCCTCGGGGAAGACCCAGGACTAGGTGGAGGGACGTCCAGCTGGGAGGAGGCCTGCAGGATGCCAGGACTCTCAGAGGGACTGCACGTCTCTATGGTGAATGAAAGGTTTGATCCCAACAAGTAGCTCGTCCAATCAAATCAAAGCATTGATGGCAATGTTGCTGCCAGTTCTGCTGTTGTTTACCTTTTTCCTTCCAAAATGGCTCGGGTGCTGCACCTAAACCCTGATTTGGGTACTTTTAACTTGGACACAGCCTAAAAGGTAGATGACCCTGATGACGCAAAGCTGCTCCAGAGCCACAGACGATGACGATGTCATACAACAGGTCTGTCCTCTGAACAGGGTTCCCCCGGCTGTCAGACAGCTTCCCTTAGCAGACACTCTGGCAGGTGACCAGCAGCCGCTCCTTAATCCAAATCCAAAGCCGCAGACCGACCGGGAGCTGCTGGGCTTTGGCTGCTGGATGCAGAGTGAGTTTTCCTGGCCTGCGGACGACCTGCAGCGCCGCGGGGGATCCGGGTGAAGGCTCCGACTCAACGAGGCACTCCAGTCTGAATCAGTTTGTTTCAGAAATACGGGCTCAGGGGAAGGTCCCTTCCAGAGAAGCTGAGTCCTCAGAAAGATCTCTGCTCATCTGCAGGGTTAATTATGATGAAAATCCAAAATGCTTTATATATATATACACACCTTTATTTACTCAGGGAAGGTTCACTGAGAGGCAGCGTCTCTTTGCAGGAACGCCCTGATCACATTCACACAGTTACTCTAGCTAAGTTTCCACAAATATGAAATGAACTAAGGTGAAATATTGAATATCATGGTTGTAGAAGTTGGGCATACAAAGCATAATTTGGAGAAAGAACAACAACGGAGAAAAGTAAGAGCAGGGATGTATTCGGTTGGAGCGATGACGAGGTGGAGCTGATGCGGAAAGGTATGTAAGCTACCTGACAAATATGACTGACTGACGTGCGTCCTCGTTTCCAAATGTCTCCGTCCAGACTAAAAAAGCAACCCCGGAGTATTATAACCAAAAACAGGAGACAAGTGTTTCCAAAGGTCTCTGTTTTAGAGGCCGGGAGACACCGGAGTGGTGCAGGACGCAAGGCGTAAACACAGCAAAACGGATCTGCTCTTAAACCAAAACATAGCAGTGTAGATGCAGCCTAAGTGTGGACAAATTCACTATAAAAGAAGACCAGAAAGACCACTTAATTTAGCTCCAAACTACCTGAATCGGAGCCCATTCAACACTTCTCACTCGCTCCGCCTGGACGTAAATTCAGCAGAATTTACAATGAAGAAAATACAAAAATATCCCTTCAGTATAACCTTGAGCTATAAGATTGAGTGCATTTGTACATGTCAGAGGGAGGAGAATCGAGACCAAGTGTGTGTGTGTGTGTGTGTGTGTGTGTGTGTGTGTGTGTGTGTGTGTGTGTCCTGGCCTGTCACTTCGTGTTGGAGTCATATACCATGGTGGGGAGCGCCGAGTGCTGTGAAATCTACAATTACTGTGGTGTGCTGTGTTATGACAGCACTGGGGCGTCTGGTGACAGCACTAGCCAGCGACAGGCATGGGAGACCCATAGTGTGTGTGTGTGTGTGTGTGTGTGTGTATATATATGTGTGTGTGTGTGTGTGTGTGTGCAAACAGAGAGACATCACTTGGCCCAAAACATTCCCAACCCCCCCTTCACATACACAGACACTCAGCGCCTGGAGGAGAGTGCAGGGCTGTTAAATCCTGGCGCTCTGCTGCCCCCGTCTGGCAGTCGGCGGCGGCGTCGCCCCGGCTGTCCGGCGGCACAACGCCGCGCCAACATATTGAGGTTACATGTGACATCGGAGTGACAGACATGCAGCGCCTCAGTCACCAGGTACTGTATTAAATAAGGAGCAACCGCTGACGCCATGCAGGCCCGACGGCATCGCTGTTGATGCCGCGCAGCGCCGGGGAAATGTGTGTCACGGCGGGGCAGAGGACATGACTCACAGTCGCCTCAGAAGAGAGGAGGAGGAGGAGGAGGAGGAGGAGGAGGAGGAGGAGGAGGAGGAGGAGGAGGAGGAGGAAGAGGAGGAAGAGGAGGAAGAGGTCAGTTTCATCATAACAGGCTGGGAGTACATGCAGGGATTTCTGAAATTTATTCTAAAGTTTTTTCTTTAGAATAAAGTCTCGTTTTCTCTTATAAAGCAAAAAATCAACTTGTAAATGCAACATTCTTGTCTGTCTTGGACTATAGAGAGAGACAGAGAGAGATATGTTGTCTTCATGTTGCCCTCATGTTGTCTTCATGTTGTCCCCATGTTGCCTTCATGTTGCCCTCATGTTGTCTTCATGTTGTCCCCATGTTGCCTTCATGTTGCCCCCATGTTGCCCTCATGTTGTCCTCATGTTGCCCTCATGTTGTCCTCATGTTGCCCTCATGTTGCCCTCATGTTGTCCTCATGTTGCCCCCATGTTGTCCTCATGTCTTCATGTTGTCCTCATGTTGCCCTCATGTTGTCCCCACGTTGTCTTCATGTTGCCCCCATGTTGTCCTCAAGTTGCCCCCATGTTGCCCTCATGTTGCCCTCATGTTGCCCTCATGTTGCCCTCATGTTGTCCTCATGTCTTCATGTTGTCCTCATGTTGCCCTCATGTTGCCCCCATGTTGTCCTCATGTCTTCATGTTGTCCTCATGTTGCCCTCATGTTGTCCCCACGTTGTCTTCATGTTGCCCCCATGTTGTCCTCAAGTTGCCCCCATGTTGCCCTCATGTTGCCCTCATGTTGCCCTCATGTTGCCCTCATGTTGCCCCCATGTTGTCCTCATGTCTTCATGTTGTCCCCATGTTGTCCTCATGTTGTCCTCATGTTGTCCCTTATGTTGTCCTCATGTCTTCATGTTGTCCCCATGTCGTCTTCATGTCGTCCTCATGTTGTCCTCATGTTGTCCTCATGTTGTCCTCATGTTGTCCTCATGTTGTCCCTTATGTTGTCCTCATGTTGTCCTCATGTTGTCCCCATGTTGTCCTCATGTTGTCCTCATGTCTTCATGTTGTCCCCATGTCGTCTTCATGTCGTCCTCATGTTGTCCCTTATGTTGTCTTCATGTTGCCCTCATGTTGTCCTCATGTTATCTTCATGTTGTCCTCATGTTGTCCTCATGTTGTCTTCATGTTGTCCTCATGTTGTCCCCATGTTGTCCTCATGTTGTCCTATATCAATGTTCTTTTTAACTCCCCAAAATAACATGATTGATTCCACCCAACGCTCTTTGCCAAGTACAAATCTCTACTTTCATTAATTTTGGGGCGTCTTATTCAATTTTATAGCATTGTAAAACAAATGGAAGTGTTTTTGAAATAGTATTGAGTAAAAGTTGACATATTCCAGTCTGTGATTATCATCAACATCCATTCCTTTAATTTTAGTCTCAATAATTCCTAATTTCTGCTTTTCTAACTCAAACATTAGGTATAATTTCCTATAAATGAGGTTTATTGACCATAAATTCCAAAAAGTAGTAAAACTAGTAAGGTGGTGGTAGTGAGGACGACCCGGGAGGACGACACAAGAGTTAATAAAAAGCAAAGAGCCCCCCAAAAAAAGAACAAAATAAATAAATAAAAGAAATAAAAGAAATAAAGTACCAGAGCGACTTACCCGTCTGTCTGAAGTGACCAGTCTGAATTCTTCTTTGAGTTTCCCGAAGACGGATTTGTGTGTCTTCCTGAATGGATGAATGGTTCCCTGCAAATTAAAAACAAAATCAACAATAATGACCTCACACGTCAAACAGAGCTGTACACAATGCACTTCCTGTTTTTAAATCCCACCCCTTTTAAAACAGAGTTCAGATTTGAGACAAGTAACACAGTAAAAATGGACCTACTTAACCAAATTGGTGATCAAATAATCACTACTTTTAGCATGTATAGAGCAGCATATCCCACCAGACTCCATGTAAATAATCACTACTTTTAGCATGTATAGAGCAGCATATCTCCACCAGACTCCATGTAAATAATCACTACTTTTAGCGTGTATAGAGCAGCATATCTCCACCAGACTCCATGTAAATAATCACTACTTTTAGCATGTATAGAGCAGCATATCCCACCAGACTCCATGTAAATAATCACTACTTTTAGCATGTATAGAGCAGCATATCTCCACCAGACTCCATGTAAATAATCACTACTTTTAGCGTGTATAGAGCAACATATCTCCACCAGACTCCATGTAAATAATCACTACTTTTAGCATGTATAGAGCAGCATATCCCACCAGACTCCATGTAAATAATCACTACTTTTAGCGTGTATAGAGCAGCAGATCTCCACCAGACTCCATGTAAATAATCACTACTTTTAGCGTGTATAGAGCAGCATATCTCCACCAGACTCCATGTAAATAATCAGTGATTTTAGCGTGTATAGAGCAGCATATCTCCACCAGACTCCATGTAAATAATCACTACTTTTAGCATGTATAGAGCAGCATATCTCCACCAGACTCCATGTAAATAATCACTACTTTTAGCATGTATAGAGCAGCATATCTCCACCAGACTCCATGTAAATAATCACTACTTTTAGCGTGTATAGAGCAGCATATCTCCACCAGACTCCATGTAAATAATCACTACTTTTAGCATGTATAGAGCAGCATATCTCCACCAGACTCCATGTAAATAATCACTACTTTTAGCGTGTATAGAGCAGCATATCTCCACCAGACTCCATGTAAATAATCACTACTTTTAGCGTGTATAGAGCAGCATATCTCATATCTAACTAAAAGCATGTCAGTAAACTAAAGACGTCTGCCTCTTGATGAGATTCTTATTTCCAGTCTGAAGTTGAGTTTGACACTTCATGAAGCTGCCTTTACTGTGCATATGACAACAAACCTCTTCAGTCCTGAATATAAACTAACTTTTAACCCTCCTGTTGTCCTCGCGGTCAAATTTGACCCATTTTCAAAAAGTTTCTAAATCAGAAATTTGGGTTTCCTTCAACCAAATTGTAAAAAAAAAAAAAAAAACAATATTGTGGATGGTTCCATACGACGAATTTCACAAGTTAAATAACTGACCAGTTCACTATTTTCATTGAATTTTGGAGTTTTATTTAATTTCATTGCATTTTAAGAAAAAAAGTTTTTAAGCAAACTGAAAAAAGTGACAGAAATTTAGGAAGAAATAACAAAAAAAAAACTCAGAAATCATCCACAAAGACTGTGTAAAATAAGTGAGAAAGATCTCCGGGAAAAGTTAGAAAACGTCAAAAAGTGACAACAAATGTGGGAAAAAGCATCAAAAACTTCAAAACGACAACCTATTTTTATAAAAAAAAAAGTCTTTAAACGCTTCAGATGTAAAGTTATTCGCTGTCAAAGCGGCGCCAAAATGAATGGGAGTCAATGGAATGCTAACGGCAGGTGATGGCTTCGTAGCATTAAAATGGCGCCATGGGAGCTACGCTTACAGAGGAGAGGCTGACCCCCCCATGCTTCATTTTTTACAGTGTAAAGATTAATGATGGTCTGTAGTGTTGATTGCAGATAGTGTTGATTTCTCATGATGACAATAATCTCTGTAAATGTAGTTTAGGGCCCTTTAAGTTCAATCAGGTTTATTAAGTCTGTGGTTTTACAGCAGAGGTGGAGGCAAAGCGCGGCCTGCGCTGCCACCCAGTGGCGAGGCCGCGGTACTGACTGACTTCAGCTAAACTGACTCCACAGTTTCCAACTTGCACAGCTGACTGACGGAGGAGTTGTAGGTTGAGGAAGACGACCGGAGCAGACACACACAGACACACAAACAGTCTAACACAGGGGTCTTCAACAGGGGGTCCGCGACCCCTAGGGGGTCTGCGGAGGTACTGCATGGGGGTCGCGAAAGTTTTGGTTGATTAGACTTTTTTTTTTATATTCCCCCCATTTATGTTTTAAAAATGTCCATTTGAATAGCTTTTATGCATGATTACATGCAATTGACAGCCATTGTTGATCTTGGCAGGTATCAGTTTATTGTGTTATGTTATGTTTATAAATGGCAGTGGCATGGCCACCCTACTCACTGTGCCTCGCACATGTTTAAAATAAAAACATGAATATATATGAACCTGTGTATTATTTGAGTATCTTAGTATTGAATGCACAATAACAAGGTACATTTACACATGGCAGTATAGGACCAGTTTGATATAACACAATTTTATACAATATATATATAATTAGGGGGTCCCCGCTCCATCTCGCCATCAGTTTGGGGGTCCTTGGCCTGGAAAACGTTGAAGACCCCTGGTCTAACATATCTGCAGAGGATTCCTTTCTCGAGGGATTCAAAACCCAAAGTCTCGTTGCATGAACTTCTTAACCCTTGTGTCGTCTTCCCTTTGACTATGAGAAACATTTTCCCCTTTTCTCAACATTTCTGTTGCTTTTTTACAAAGTTTTTGTATTTTTTGTCATTTCTTTTTTTTCCCCTCATAGATTTTGCCGCTTTTTCCAACATTTTTCACCCTGAAAACATGACAAAACAAACAAAAACTGAAACTTGAAGAGGACTCGCATGCTGTTATTTTTGCTGAAGAAGGTTCGAACCCAGCGCGACACGGATCATCGTCATTTCTTTTAACCCTTGTGTTGTCTTCCTTTTAACCATGACCTTGTCCTTCCAGGTCAAAATTTAATTCTTTTTTGTGCTTTTCAGATGCTTTAAATTTTTTCAGATGCTCAAAAATAAATAAAAGTAAAAAAGAAAAGTGTAGTGCAAACAAAGTTAAATGTTGCACCGATACATGAAATATTTATCAAACACAATTCCAGTCTTAATTGCCTTCTTGTTCTTAATGCCTCGTCTAGTGTTGCTTTATTGGTGCAAATGTTCAAAGCATGGTTTAGAGACCGCCCATTGTTTCTTGTGAATGTGGAATTTTCCCAATAATAAGATTAATTGAATAAAATAAACAACATCTTTATCCTTCTCACGGCCTTCAAAGCAAAATCAGAATATCTTCATCTTTAAATTGAATTGTTTGGCCCCGTGTTCCGTCTGATAAAATCTTGAACATCAATCAAAAATATTTTAATATACATACTCAGTAGGTGGAAAAACCAGAAGGCACATAACACAGGGACAAAGCCGCCGTCAAAACCACAAGGCCTCCAGAGACACTCACCAAGACGTACGTGTCCTGCTCGTGCTTCTTCCTGTGCATGTGGACATCTGTGAAAGAATAAGAAGATAAGATAGTGGTGAATGTGATTGTAGAACACTGTTTTGCTATTTACCACAATAGATTTGATTAGCTTAGGGTGACCAGACGTCCCCGGGTTTCCGGGGACAGTCCCCGTTTTGGTGACCTGTCCCCGGCTGGATCTGTCCCCGGAAATGTCCCCGGTTTTCACTGTGACTGACAGACCCGATACTGGAATCAAAGAAAGAAAACTCTGACCAAACGGAGCCGATCGAGCAGCGCTGCTCAGAGCTCAGAGATGTTTTAGAAAGCCGTATTTTACCATGCTAAAATCACTGATTATTTACATGGAGTCTGGTGGAGATATGCTGCTCTATACACGCTAAAATCACTGATTATTTACATGGAGTCTGGTGGAGATATGCTGCTCTATACACGCTAAAATCACTGATTATTTACATGGAGTCTGGTGGAGATATGCTGCTCTATACACGCTAAAAGTAGTGATTATTTACATGGAGTCTGGTGGGTTTAGAGAACACAATTTCTCAGACTTTTATGTTTTAAAAAATGATCTTAATCTTTAACAGAAAGGTCGACCTCCTTAGAAATCCTTTCCATAATGTTATCAGACACTTAGAATATTAATCTGAGTCTGTCAGCAGCAAAACGAGCACTTTAGCCTTTTAGCCTGTTAGCTTAGCCGTTAGCCTGTTTGACTACGTGTTGTTAGCCTGTTAGCCCGTTAGCTTAGCCGTTAGCCGTTAGCATAACAAACCTGAATCGTTGACGTTAATGACGTCCACCGACACCATGTCAGGCTTATCCAGCGGCCCCACTTTCCTCTCGGTGACCCCAGACGGCACCACGTCCGGCTTCGGCCCCAGCTTTCTGGGGTAAAAGTCCCCGGCATGGTGGTAAGACAGACCCGAGGACGTGGACATCTTTCTGTCCGTCGCCATTTTGGACTTCCTGTGCTGCTACAACAACTTCAACTTCTTCTTCTTCTTCTTCTTCTTCTTCTTCGTCGTATTGTATTTGGCAGATTACGTTTGTGTTACACCGCCACCCACTGTACAGGAGCGGGTATTACTATGGACTTCATAGAATCTAGAGGCCATAAACTGTATTTTACATTTTTTTTGTCACTTATTTGATGCTTTTTGACACTTTTTCAACACTTTTTTTATGCTTCTTTGACGCTTTTTTTATACTTTTTTTTACGCTTTTTGACACATTTTTGATGCTTATTTTTACGCTTTTTGGTGCTTTTTTTGACACATTTTAGACCCTTTCTGAAGCTTTTTGGACGTGTTTGAGATACTTTTTTTTATCACTTATTTGATGCTTTTTGACGCTTTTTTGATACTTTTTCAAACCTTTGTCGATACTTTTTCAATACATTTTTTACACTTTTTAATGCTTCTTTGACGCTTTTTTTACACTTTTTTTTACGCTTTTTGACACATTTTTGATGCTTATTTTTATGCTTTTTGGTGCTTTTTGGACACATTTTAGACCCTTTTTGGACGCATTTGAGATACTTTTTTTTATCACTTATTTGATGCATTTTTTGAAGCTTTTTTTATGCTTTTTTTGAAGCTTTTTTGATGCTTTTTCAAACCTTTGTCGATACTTTTTCAAAACTTTTTTTTACACTTTTTTGATGTTTCTTATCATATCATCATGTTTGTTATTTTTACGCTTTTTGGACACATTTTAGACCCTTTTTGAAGCTTTTTGGATGCGTTTGAGATACTTTTTTATCACGTTTTAATGCTTTTTTTTCCAACACTTTCCTCATTTTTGTAACACTACCATCAGTATGCTGTACACATCTCTAACACCAATATATCACACAAAGTATGTAGAGTATGAGAGCGTGACAGGAGTGAGGAGATGTGTAATGTCTGGGGTCCTTTAGGACCGTGTGTGTGTATGTATGAATGGAATATGTACTTTTTGTACTTTTTTGACACTTTCAACATTTTTTAAGACACGTTTGAGATACTTTTAATCAGTTTTTGATGCTTTTTGACACTTTTTCAATCCTTTTTCAACACTGGGCTCCTTTAGGACTGTGTGTGTGTGTGTGTGTGTGTGAGTGGAATATGTAGTTGCTCATTTGCACGGCGGTGAATGGAGATTTCTGTTTGCAATAATTTGTCAACTGACACCGAGAGGCCCCCCGAGCTGACTTGGGCCCCTGGAAATCAAGAGAGATATTTAAAGGAAAGAGAGCAGTGAATGGATGGGGGGGGAGAGGAAAGAGCAACATCTGAGGACAAAGAGTGGTAGAAACAGAGGAAAAATAGAACCATGTTGATCTTTAAAAGGTTTTAAAACTTGATGTTGTTGCCCCCCTGGACCTGCTTCGGTCCCGACCCCTGGACCTGCTTCGGTCCCGACCCCCGGACCTGCTTCGGTCCCGACCCCTGGACCTGCTTCGGTCCCGACCCCTGGACCTGCTTCGGTCCCGACCCCTGGACCTGCTTTGGTCCCGACCCCTGGACCTGCTTCGGTCCCGACCCCTGGACCTGCTTCGGTCCCGACCCCTGGACCTGCTTCGGTCCCGACCCCTGGACCTGCTTCGGTCCCGACCCCCGGACCTGCTTCGGTCCCGACCCCTGGACCTGCTTCGGTCCCGACACCCGGACCTGCTTCGGTCCCGACACCCGGACCTGCTTCGGTCCCGACACCCGGACCTGCTTCGGTCCCGACACCCGGACCTGCTTCGGTCCCGACCCCCGGACCTGCTTCGGTCCCGACCCCCGGACCTGCTTCGGTCCCGACCCCTGGACCTGCTTTGGTCCTGTTACGAGTTGAAACTGGTTGAGCCCAAATGCAAACAAAACAAAGACCAGAATGACAGTCTAACAGGTTTATTCCATGTGTCCAATGTCGGGGATGCAATAATGACAGAAACCAAATCCAAAACAAATCTAAAGTAATCCAGGGTGCAGAACTTGAGTGGTACCGTGTCCGATAATCCAGTGATCCAGGGTGGAGGGCAGGAGTGGTGGAGGGCAGTGACCCTGGACCTGCTTTGGTCCTGACCCTGCTCCCCCTCCCCCCTCCCTATCCCCCCCCCCATACCCCTCCCCCCTCCCTATCTGAATTTCATGTTGTTTTTTTAGTCTTCTTCATGGATCTTAATGGGGCGGTGGGCTGGTTGCCAACTGCTGCTGCTGTTAACATCTGTCAGCATCTGGAGAACATTTTACAGGCTTCCCCACACACATACACACACACTTACACACACACACACATGCACGTACGCACACACACGTCTCACTATCTTTGTGGGGACCCGTCATTGACATAATGCATTCCCTAGCCCCTTACCCTCACCATATGCCTAACTTTAACCCTAACCCTAACCATCATAACTAAATGCCTAACCTTAACCATCATAACTAAATGCCTAACCTTAACCCTAACCCTAACCTGATTCTAACCCTAATCCTAAAACCAGGTCTTAACCCTCAAACAGCCCTTTAAAGTTCTGGGTCCAGCATTTTGGCCCCACAAAGCTGTCGGGACCTCACAAGTATACTGGACTCCTGGTGTTTGGACCCCATGAATGTAGTTAAACAAGAACTCACACACACACACCCACACACTGTGTGTGTAATAAAAGGAGGAAGTGCCTGGAGCCTCCTCCTCCTTTTTACGACTCACACACCCTTTCTCTCTCTGGTTTTCTTTCTCCGTGCTGCTGCAGTATTTGAACGTTCCCGTTCCTGTTGCTTCTGGATTGTTGCCTCTGAGTGTGTGTGTGTGTGTGTGTGATCAGCTTCACACTGTGCCGAATCCGGATGAACAGCAACGCCTCCGTCTCCAACGCTCAGTCCAGGATGCAGCTGGCCGAGGACATGAAGGAAGAGGAGAAGCTGTTCAGGTACAACGGGGTGTTGTACCCGCGCCTCATGTGTCCCCAGGAGAATCTGGAGGCTCTGCAGAACCTCGAGGCCAGGGAGGACGACGTCATGCTGGTGGCTTACCCCAAATGTGGTGAGACACTGAGATAAAAGTCAGAGAGCTACTACGCTAATTTAGGATAGTAACATTTTTAACTCTCATGTTGTCCTCGGGTCAAACTGATCCGTTGTCCTCATGTTGTCCTCATGTTGTCCTCATGTTGTCTTCATGTTGTCTTCATGTTGTCCTCATGTTGTCCTCATGTTGTCCTCATGTTGTCCTCATGTTGCCCTCATGTTGCCCTCATGTTGCCCTCATGTTGTCCTCATGTTGTCCTCATGTTGTCCTCATGTTGTCTTCATGTTGCCCTCATGTTGTCCTCATGTTGTCTTCATGTTGCCCTCATGTTGTCCTCATGTTGTCTTCATGTTGCCCTCATGTTGTCCTCATGTTATCTTCATGTTGTCCTCATGTTGTCCTATATCAATGTTCTTTTTAATTCCCCAAAATAACATGATTGATTCCACCCAACGCTCTTTGCCAAGTACAAATCTCTACTTTCATTCATTTTGGGGCGTCTTATTCAATTTTATAGCATTGTAAAACAAATGGAAGTGTTTTTGAAATATTATTGAGTAAAAGTTGAAAATTATGTCTTGATACTGTCATGCATAAGACCTTTTTTGCTGTCCTGGACTCGGTCTTGACTTGGACTCAAACCTCTTTTGACTCTGTCTTAACTTTACTTAACAATATCTTAACTTTACTTAACTTAATCTTTACTTTACTTCACTTTATCTTTACTTAACTTTACTTAACTTTACTTAACTTCACTTTATCTTTACTTTACTTAACAATATCTTAACTTTACTTAACTTTATCTAAACTTTACTTAACTTTACTTAACTTTACTTAACTTTATCTTAACTTTACTTAACTTTACTTAACTTCACTTTATCTTTACTTTACTTAACAATATCTTAACTTTACTTAACTTTATCTAAACTTTACTTAACTTTATCTTAACTTTATCTTAACTTTACTTAACTTTACTTAACTTTACTTAAATTCACTTTATCTTTACTTTACTTAACAATATCTTAACTTTACTTAACAATATCTTAACTTTACTTAACTTTACTTAACTTTACTTAACTTTATCTTAACTTAACAATACCTTTACTTTACTTAACAATATATTTACTTTACTTAACTTTATCTTAACTTGACTTAACAATATATTTACTTTACTTAACAATATCTTAACTTTACTTAACTTTACTTAACTTTATCTTAACTTAACAATACCTTTACTTTACTTAACAATATATTTACTTTACTTAACTTTATCTTAACTTTACTTAACAATATATTTACTTTACTTATCAAGATCTTAACTTTACTTAACAATATCTTAACTTGACTTAACAATATATTAACTTTACTTAACAATTTCTTTACTTTACTTAACAATATATTTACTTTACTTAACTTTATCTTTACTTTACTTAACAATATCTTAACAATATATTTACTTAGCAATATCTTTACTTTACTTGACAATATCTTTACTTAACAATATTTACTTTTGGACTTTACTTAACAGGACCTGCAACTTTACTTAACAATATCTTTTATATAATGCCACTTTACATTCATTCAGTACTTTTTGCACATTGTCTGTTGGTTTGTTGTTTTATACTGTAGAAAACTGCCGCTGTAACAAGGGAATTTCCCCATTGGGGGATGAGTAAAGTATTATCCAATCTATGTAATCTTCACAATGCATACTGGCGCTGCGGTGCAGCAACGTGCACTGATGTGGCGAGGATGTATTGGTATTTAATGTCTTTTCTGTTAAGAAAACAAAGCGCTCACAGAGGAAGAAAGGCGCGACATTCCTGCTGTCGGCGTGGCGCGTTTGAGGAATGTGACATGTTCTTTTTGTGGTTTCGGAGTCACCTTTGAAAAGGCTTTTGCACGCCAGCTGTGTCATGGAGCAACGGCACGAAGGCAAACCAGTTAATTATCTATGGAGGAATGTTAGATTACACACTCCCGTCCTACGTCTCCATTCATCGGGGCCCCAGTTTGGACCGGAGCCCTGACTGAATATTTATTACTATGAGTGTCTTGGCATCTGTCTTGGCATCTGGAGCCTCTTTATTAACCCTCCTGTTGTCTCGGGTCAAATCTGACCCCTTTAAAAAATGTCTATACCCGAAATATGAGTTTCTTTTTCACCAAATTACCACAAAACAATGGATTGGATTCCTTCCAACGCTCTTTGCAAATACAACTGATCACTTTCATTCCTCTGATCTTAAGTATTAGTCAAAATAATTCACAATTTCTGCTTTTTTAACTCAAATATTAGGTATAATTCTATATAAATGAGGGTTATTGACCATGAATTCCAAAAAGTAGTGGAAATCTAGTAAGGTGGTGTTAGTAGAAACTGAAAAAAAGTCTGAAAAAGGGACCAAAATGTCAAGTTTTTGTCCTTTTTGGTATATTTTCTGACCCGGGAGGACAACACAAGGGTGAAATGGCTGAACGTCCATTTAATGTTACAGGCGGTTAAATCAGTGTTACACAGCAGAGTGCTGCAGATAATGGCCTCCTGACATCTCAGTGATTCATGGAGGAAGATATAGGACCTCCCTCCCCCCCCCACTACACACACACACAAACACACACCTCCACCCTCTCATACTGCCGTTTATAGACTGTCTGTCTTTCTGTCTGTGTGCATGTGTGTGTGTGTGTGTGTCTGTCTGTCTGTGTGCATGTCTGTGTTTCTGTGTGTGTGCATGTGTGTCACTGTGTGTGTGTGTCTCTCTTTCTCTGTCTGTATGTCTGTGTGTATGTGTGTGTGTGTGTGTGTGTGTGTGTGTGTGTGTGTGTGTGTGTGTGTGTGTGTGTGCAGGTTTTAACTGGATGGTGGGGGTGATGAGGAAGGTCATTGCAGAGGCCACGGGCGTGAAAACAGAATCCAGGATGCCGCCGTTGATCGAATTTTTGGGACCGGATGTCATAAAGGTACTCACTGGATGTGTGTGTGTGTGTGTGTGTGTGTGTGTGTGTGTGTGTGTGTGTGTGTGTGTGTGCGTGTGTGTGTTGTGTCAGTGGTGGAATGTAACTATTTACATTTACTCCAGTACTGTACTTAAGTACAAACGTCACTTTCTACTTCCACATCGGACTGCTTTGGTTTCTTTACAAATTACGAAATTATGAAGAATTTATAAAACTTTGATACTAATTCATGAAAAGCCGCTGGGGATAGAGAGATATTGATCCCAATGCAATGGGAAATTATAGTGTTACAGCAGCAAAATCAGTCACAGCACAGAACATAAATATAAATGAAATATTAGGAAGCAATATATACATGCAATGGGATTCAAAAGTTTGTGCCCCCCAGCTAAAAATGTGTATTAATGTGCATAAAGAAGCCAAGAAAAGATAGAAAAATCTCCAAAATGCATCAAATGACAGATTAGACATTCGTATAATATGTCACAAAAAGTTTGATTTTTTTAAGGTCTATCATAGATTTTACATTATGTGTTGAGGTCAGGAGATTGTGAAGGCCATGGCAAAACCTTCAGTTTACGCCTCTTGATGTAATCCACCGTGGATTTTAGGAGTGTTTTAGGATCTTTATCCATTTGTAGAAGCCATCCTCTCTTTAAAAACAGTATTGTGACTAAACTTTGACACAAGCAGTCCGTGATTCACTCAACATCCTTTTGATCTTAACTATTAGTCAAAATAATTAATAATGTCTGCTTTTTTAACTCAAAAAATTAGGTGTAATGTCAAATAAATTAGGTGTATTGACCATGAATTTAAAAAAAACGTGAAAAACATGCTGGAAATTCACTTTTGACCTGGATGGAGAACAAGATCACAGGCGACGGGGAGACAACACGAGGGTTAAGCCGTGAACTTTGTAATTTCGGACTACAGTGTACTGTGGTATGACAATAAAGAAATCTTGAATCTTGTAACAAAGTGTTTTCACAGATGAGAAGTAGATAGTGTTACGCTGTGGCAGGAATGAGGACCCAAAGCAGAGCACAAGGAGGCAGGCAGGTGCAGGTAACAGGGCTGTAGTCAAGACCACCTTAGTCGAGTCCAAGACCAGGACTAGTCGAGTCCAAGTCAAGACCGAGTCCAAAAAGGTTAGAGTCCAAGACAAGTCCAAGTCCAAAGAGGTTCGAGTCCAAGACAAGACCGAGTCCAAAGAGGTTCGAGTCCAAGACAAGACCGAGTCCAAGACAAGACCGAGTCCAAAGAGATTCGAGTCCGAAACAAGACCGAGTCCAAAGAGGTTCGAGTCCAAGACAAGACCGAGTCCAAGACAAGACCGAGTCCAAAGAGATTCAAGTCCAAGTCAAGACCGAGTCCAAAAAGGTTAGAGTCCAAGACAAGTCCAAGTCCAAAGAGGTTCGAGTCCAAGACAAGACCGAGTCCAAAGAGGTTAGAGTCCAAGACAATCCAAAGAGGTTGGAGTCCAAGACAAGACCGAGTCCAAGACAAGACCGAGTCCAAAGAAGTTGGAGTCCAAGACAAGACCGAGTCCAAAGAGGTTTGAGTCCAAGACAAGACCGAGTCCAAAGAGGTTCGAGTCCAAGACAAGACCGAGTCCAAGAAAAGACCGAGTCCAAAGAGATTCGAGTCCAAGTCAAGACCGAGTCCAAAAAGGTTAGAGTCCAAGACAAGTCCAAGTCCAAAGAGGTTCGAGTCCAAGACAAGACCGAGTCCAAAGAGGTTAGAGTCCAAGACAATCCAAAGAGGTTGGAGTCCAAGACAAGACCGAGTCCAAGACAAGACCGAGTCCAAAGAAGTTGGAGTCCAAGACAAGACCGAGTCCAAAGAGGTTTGAGTCCAAGACAAGACCGAGTCCAAAGAGGTTTGAGTCCAAGACAAGACCGAGTCCAAAGAGGTTCGAGTCCAAGACAAGACCGAGTCCAAGACAAGACCGAGTCCAAAGAGATTCGAGTCCAAGTCAAGACCGAGTCAAAAAAGGTTAGAGTCCAAGACAAGTCCAAGTCCAAAGAGGTTCGAGTCCAAGACAAGACCGAGTCCAAAGAGGTTAGAGTCCAAGACAATCCAAAGAGGTTGGAGTCCAAGACAAGACCGAGTCCAAGACAAGACCGAGTCCAAAGAAGTTGGAGTCCAAGACAAGACCGAGTCCAAAGAGGTTTGAGTCCAAGACAAGACCGAGTCCAAAGAGGTTCGAGTCCAAGACAAGACCGAGTCCAAGACAAGACCGAGTCCAAAGAGATTCGAGTCCGAAACAAGACCGAGTCCAAAAAGGTTAGAGTCCAAGACAAGTCCAAGTCCAAAGAGGTTCAAGTCCAAGACAAGACCGAGTCCAAAGAGGTTAGAGTCCAAGACAATCCAAAGAGGTTGGAGTCCAAGACAAGACCGAGTCCAAGACAAGACCGAGTCCAAAGAAGTTGGAGTCCAAGACAAGACCAAGTCCAAAGAGGTTTGAGTCCAAGACAAGACCGAGTCCAAAGAGGTTCGAGTCCAAGACAAGACCGAGTCCAAGACAAGACCGAGTCCAAAGAGATTCGAGTCCGAAACAAGACCGAGTCCAAAAAGGTTAGAGTCCAAGACAAGTCCAAGTCCAAAGAGGTTCGAGTCCAAGACAAGACCGAGTCCAAAGAGGTTAGAGTCCAAGACAATCCAAAGAGGTTGGAGTCCAAGACAAGACCGAGTCCAAGACAAGACCGAGTCCAAAGAAGTTGGAGTCCAAGACAAGACCGAGTCCAAAGAGGTTTGAGTCCAAGACAAGACCGAGTCCAAAGAGGTTCGAGTCCAAGACAAGACCGAGTCCAAGACAAGACCGAGTCCAAAGAGATTCGAGTCCAAGTCAAGACCGAGTCCAAAAAGGTTAGAGTCCAAGACAAGTCCAAGTCCAAAGAGGTTCGAGTCCAAGACAAGACCGAGTCCAAAGAGGTTAGAGTCCAAGACAATCCAAAGAGGTTGGAGTCCAAGACAAGACCGAGTCCAAGACAAGACCGAGTCCAAAGAAGTTGGAGTCCAAGACAAGACCGAATCCAAAGAGGTTTGAGTCCAAGACAAGACCGAGTCCAAAGAGGTTCGAGTCCAAGACAAGACCGAGTCCAAGACAAGACCGAGTCCAAAGAGATTCGAGTCCAAGTCAAGACCGAGTCCAAAAAGGTTAGAGTCCAAGACAAGTCCAAGTCCAAAGAGGTTCGAGTCCAAGACAAGACCGAGTCCAAAGAGGTTAGAGTCCAAGACAATCCAAAGAGGTTGGAGTCCAAGACAAGACCGAGTCCAAGACAAGACCGAGTCCAAAGAAGTTGGAGTCCAAGACAAGACCGAGTCCAAAGAGGTTTGAGTCCAAGACAAGACCGAGTCCAAAGAGGTTCGAGTCCAAGACAAGACCGAGTCCAAGACAAGACCGAGTCCAAAGAGGTTCGAGTCCAAGACAAGACCGAGTCCAAGACGAGACCGAGTCCAAAGAGGTTTGAGTCCAAGACAAGACCGAGTCCAGGACAGAAAAAAAGTCTTATGCAGGACAGTATCAAGACAATCATTTTGGGTTTCACTTTCATACATAATAACATAATAAAGACACCTGGACTCGGTTGAGACCAAAAGCCATATTGGGCAAGACCAGTGGCCGAGGCCGAGACAAGTCCGAGTCCAAATACTAGCGAGACCGAGACAAGTCCGAGACCATAGAAAACAGTGGTCTACAGTACTACAGCCCTGGCAGGTAATGAAGATTTATTCAACAAAAAGTCCAAGGGAAAAACACAGGGAGCAAAGGGAACAGGCGAAATCCAAGAATAACAAAGATCCAAAAGGTCCGAAGGAAAAAGGTCCACAAACAGGTCCGGGGGGACGGCAATACAAAACAGGATGACTGGAACAGGAAAAAACCAGAGGCAAGATGAAACAAAAAACTGACTTCAAAATAAAACAGGAAACAGAACATATAGACACTGGGGGGAACACAAGACAGGACCAACAACACAAGACCGGGGAGGGAAAATGGAGAAGGGAAAGAAAACAGGACAAAAAAAACGAAACCTTAATGGTTACAGACAGACGAAGATAAAGTCTGGCTCTGTTTGTGTGAGTCTACGCTTTCTGTTGATTGTTTGATGTTATCTAACACAGAGCTGGAAATGAAGAGATAAAAGCTTGTTCTGCACGTCCAAGCAGCTTTTCAAGATTCATTTCATTGTCATTCCGCAAAAAAATGGAGTCTGGTGGGTTTAGCTTGGGCAACCTCAGAGCTGTTTCTGGTTAAGCAGAAAGGTCTTAAAGAGGTTTTGAAGGCCTATCTCTGTAGGGATCCATATATATATATATATATATATATATATATATACACAAAATGGCGTCTGCAAAAGTTTGGGCCCCTTGCAGAGTTTATACCTTGTTGAGGTCAGGAGATTGTGAAGGCCATGGCAAAACCTTCAGTTTACGCCTCTTGATGTAATCCACCGTGGATAAACACAGAAATATGTAAAGCATGAATTAAATTACGTGCATGGCTCTCTTCTTTATGGTCAAAAAAATAGTATGACATTGTGGTAAACACTTGTTAGTTGTCAACTATTTAAAGGGTAACTACTGTTTTTTTTTTAACCAATTTGCATTCGCTAAACCCACCAGACTCCATGTAAATAAACCGTCATTTAAGCATTGTAATATACACTTCATTCAAAGTCGACAGAAACAAAATAAAACTATGAAAAGCCTAGTTTTGGTTGAAATGAACACATAGTTTACGGATTTACATGGGAAAATATGTCCGCTCTATGCACTGTTAATTAATTGTTTTTTAAATGGAGTCTGGTGGGTTTAGCTTGGGCAACCTCAGAGCTGTTTCTGGTTAAGCAGAAAGGTCTTAAAGAGGTTTTGGAGGCCTATCTCTGTAGGGATCCTTATATATATATAAAAATATGTATATTGTAATAGATAAAGTTCTCTCACTTCAGGTTCTGGATGAGACGCCCTCTCCGAGACTACTGGGGACTCACCTGCACCCTGACAACATCCCCAAATCCTTCGGTGCAAAGAAAACTAAAGTAAGTGTCACAACGTCATCACATACACTTAGTCGGTGTCTCATTAAAGCTGGGGGCGGGGCTTGGTGCCTTGTTGCCATGGCGGAAAACAATCCTTTACCCCTGACTGGATAACATACATTATAACACGGAAAGGCCAGAGGTGTCGTTTCTCTACGTGTTTTGTCTTATCTGACGGATTATCCAGGTAGGAGACTAGCTAACGGCAACTGTAGTCTCCCATCGCCAGACCTTCCTCCACAGCGCTGCGGAAGAGGGTCTGGCTAGTCCCCACAGCAATCCTGGATGAGAGAAAAACGCAATCTGGTTATTGGCATTTCTTTAAACCAATCACAATCGTCTTGGGCCGGATGTAGGCACAGTGCCTCTGCAAAATAG
>CM057253.1:1602319-1627319 GCA_029931835.1 Etheostoma nigrum
GTCTATCTATCTATCTATCTGTCTGTCTGTCTGTCTGTCTGTCTGTCTGTCTGTCTGTCTGTCTGTCTGTCTGACTGACTGACTCTGCTTCTGCTTCCTGTCCTGCAGGACCTGAGCGAGGGCGTGCGTCAGATCTCCGCCTTCTTCGGCTTCCCCCTGACGGAGGCTCAGGTGCAGCAGATCGCGGAGCGGAGCACCTTCACCGCCATGAAGGAGAGCAACTCGCTCGGCACCATGGGAAACGTCATCTTCAGGAAAGGTGCTCCCAGTCCTTCACATGTCTTTAAACGGTTACTACGGCAACATTACCTGCAAAAACACTGGGATCACCTCTTAAATACTTTTAATAATGTACAAGGGGAAATTACAATTACACACATGTAATGGAGGACTACACACACGCTCAGAGAGAGAGAGACATGTGAGAGAGAGAGACAGAGAGAGAGAGAAGGACACAGAGAGAGAGAGAGAGACACACACACACACACAGAGAGAGAGAGAAGGACACAAAGAGAGAAAGAGAGAGAGACAGAGAGAGAGACACAGAGAGAGAGAGAGAGAAGGACACAGAGAGACAGAGAGAGAGACACAGAGAGAGAGACACAGACAGAGAGAGAGAGAGAAGGACACAGAGAGAGAAACACAGACAGAGAGAGAGAGAGACAGAGAGAGAGACACACACACAGAGAGAGAGAGAAGGACACAGAGAGAGAAAGACACAGAGAGAGAGAGACACACACACAGAGAGAGAGAAGGACACAGAGAGAGAGAGAGAGAGACACACAGAGAGAGAGACACAGAGAGAGAGAGACACAGAGAGAGAGAGACACACAGAGAGAGAGACACAGAGAAAGAGAGAGAGACAGAGAGAGAGACAGAGAGAGAGAGAATCCTGAACACTGGTGAAAGAGTTGTGGATAGAAAGGAGGAAAATATCTAACATAACTTCTAACTAAAAACGAGAAAAAAAGCTAAGTTTCCTTTTTGGGGACGTCATTTGAAATTGCGAAAAATTAGAAGTTGGAAAAAAAGGTAATAAATTGCGATATATCGCAGAATATTGCAATATGGTTAAAATTCTGATGTCAACAATCATCTACAGCCAAAGACAGATTAGTTATTAAAGAGCTTAGTTAGCATTAGCGGGAAATAGATGAGAGAGAGGAGAGACATAGATGAGACAGAGGAGAGACATAGATGAGACAGAGGAGAGACATAGATGAGACAGAGGAGAGACATAGATGAGACAGAGGAGAGACATAGATGAGACAGAGGAGAGACATAGATGAGACAGAGGAGAGACATAGATGAGACAGAGGAGAGACAGAGGAGAGACATAGATGAGACAGAGGAGAGACATAGATGAGACAGAGGAGAGACATAGATGAGACAGAGGAGAGACATAGATGAGACAGAGGAGAGACATAGATGAGACAGAGGAGAGACATAGATGGGACAGAGGAGAGACATAGAGGAGACAGAGGAGAGACATAGAGGAGACAGAGGAGAGACATAGATGAGACAGAGGAGAGACATAGAGGAGACATAGATGAGACAGAGGAGAGACATAGATGAGACAGAGGAGAGACATAGATGAGACAGAGGAGAGACATAGAGGAGACAGAGGAGAGACATAGATGAGACAGAGGAGAGACATAGATGAGACAGAGGAGAGACATAGAGGAGACAGAGGAGAGACATAGATGAGACAGAGGAGAGACATAGAGGAGACAGAGGAGAGACATAGATGAGACAGAGGAGAGACATAGATGAGACAGAGGAGAGACATAGATGAGACAGAGGAGAGAGAGACAACAATACAAGACATAAATAAGTGAAATGTCTCGTGTAATCCGAGGGTTTAACGGCGTGTCTGTCCCCGAGCAGGCGAGGTCGGGGACTGGAGGAACCACTTCACACCAGACCAGAGCCGAGAGATGGACGAGGCCTTCAGCAAACACCTGGCAGGGACCAGGCTGGGGGACAAGCTCAACTACCAGCTGCACTGTCAGTGGTAGCCCCCCACCCCCCATCCCCTGCCCCCCATCCCCCACCCTCTGTAAAACCCAGTCACCCAGATTAAACCCAGTGACCCAGACTACAGCTAGTGACCCAGACTAAACCTAGTTACCCAGACTAAACCCAGTCACCCAGATTAAACCCAGTGACCCAGACTACAGCTAGTGACCCAGACTAAACCTAGTTACCCAGACTAAACCTAGTGACCCAGATTAACCCTAGTGACCCACACTAACCCAGTGATCCAGACTAACCCAGTGACCCAGACAAACCCTAGTGACCCAGACTAACCCTAGTGACCCAGACTAACCTAATGATCCAGACTAACCTAATGATCCAGACTAACCTAGTGACCCAGACTAACCCTAGTGACCCAGACTAACCCAGTGACCCAGACTAACCCTAGTGACCCAGACTAACCTAATGATCCAGACTAACCTAATGATCCAGACTAACCTAGTGACCCAGACTAACCTATTGACCCAGACTAACCCTAGTGACCCAGACTAACCCAGTGACCCAGACTAACCCAGTGACCCAGACTAACCCAGTGATCCAGACTAACCCAGTGACCCAGACCCAGACTAAACCCATTGACCCAGACTAACCCAGTGACCCAGACTAACCCAGTGACCCAGACGCAGACTAACCCAGTGACCCAGACTAACCCAGTGACCCAGATTAACCCAGTGACCCAGACGCAGACTAACCCAGTGACCCAGACTTAACCTAGTGACCCAGACTTAACCTAGTGACCCAGACTAAACCCAGTGACCCAGACTAACCCAGTGATCCAGACTAACCTAGTGACCCAGATTAACCCAGTGACCCAGACTAACCCAGTGACCCAGATTAACCTAGTGACCCAGACTTAACCTAGTGACCCAGACTTAACCTAGTGACCCAGACTTAACCTAGTGACCCAGACTAACCTAGTGACCCAAACTAAACCTAGTGACCCAGACTTAACCTAGTGACCCAGACTTAACCTAGTGACCCAGACTAACCCAGTGACCCAGACTAAACCTAGTGACCCAGATTAACCTAGTGACCCAGACTTAACCTAGTGACCCAGACTAAACCCAGTGACCCAGACTAACCCAGTGATCCAGACTAACCTAGTGACCCAGATTAACCCAGTGACCCAGACTAACCTAGTGACCCAGACTTAACCTAGTGACCCAGACTTAACCTAGTGACCCAGACTAAACCCAGTGACCCAGACTAACCCAGTGATCCAGACTAACCTAGTGACCCAGATTAACCCAGTGACCCAGACTAACCCAGTGACCCAGATTAACCTAGTGACCCAAACTAAACCTAGTGACCCAGACTAAACCCAGTGACCCAGACTTAACCTAGTGACCCAGACTTAACCCAGTGACCCAGACTAACCCAGTGACCCGTGCAGGACTTCACTGTGAGGGACCATTAGAGACCATGTGACCGGCAGCTAACGCTAACTGGTCCCTATGTACAAACAACGTTATATATTATAAACAATAGGTAACCTAGCAACAGCGATCATGAGCTTGTCCTCAGAATGAATGCTTTGGTAGGAACCAAAGTTCACGTCGTGTGTTTCTCCCGGATCAGCCAGCGCGGAGGACGTCTACGGTAACGCCAGCATCAGACTACACAATCCAGCCCGATCTCGACCCGACAGACAGACAAATGTTCAAGGTCGCACCCGATAATGAAGGTCGGGACGTCTTGGAGTGTGACATCAAAGATCAGCGATCGACCGTCTGGGACATGTAGGTCCACGTGTTCCTTGACATTGACCAATAGGAGGACAGCATTCTCATATGTAAACATGGCGACAGAGGAGAGATGCTAACCTAGCATAGCACGCTAGTGGGCTACAAGCTAGGCCTACCCTACCAAAATACAAGCATAAAAATGTTTATTAAATAAATGTATTTAATAAACTTGTATTTGTATTTTTACTGTGACTTATATGTGTGTTATTCCAGTTATTTAGAGGTTACGATGACAAATGTAGCAGTTATGCATAATCAAATAGACAAAATGGTAGAATAAGCAATAACGGCTCTGGAACGCCCTCCCAGAGACCCTAAGGGTCCCACGGCTCTGGAACGCCCTCCCAGAGACCCTAAGGGTCCCACGGCTCTGGAATGCACTCCCAGAGACCCTGAGGGCCCCACGGCTCTGGAATGCACTCCCAGAGACCCTAAGGGCCCCATGGCTCTGGAATGCTCTCCCAGAGACCCTGAGGGCCCCACGGCTCTGGACTGCTCTCCCAGAGACCCTGAGGGCCCCACGGCTCTGGAATGCACTCCCAGAGACCCTAAGGGCCCCATGGCTCTGGAATGCTCTCCCAGAGACCATAAGGGCTTCACGGCTCTGGAATGCTCTCCCAGAGACCCTAAGGGCCCCACGGCTCTGGAATGCTCTCCCAGAGACCCTAAGGGCTCCACGGAATGCTCTCCCAGAGACCCTAAGGGCCCCACGGCTCTGGAATGCTCTCCCAGAGACCCTAAGGGCCCCACGGCTCTGGAATGCTCTCCCAGAGACCCTAAGGGCCCCACGGCTCTGGAATGCTCTCCCAGAGACCCTGAGGGCCCCACGGCTCTGGAATGCTCTCCCAGAGACCCTGAGGGCCCCACGGCTCTGGAATGCTCTCCCAGAGACCCTAAGGGCCCCACGGCTCTGGAATGCTCTCCCAGAGACCCTGAGGGCCCCACGGCTCTGGAATGCTCTCCCAGAGACCCTGAGGGCCCCACAAACTGTGGAGATTTTTAAGCAGAGCTTAAAGACATTCAAAGTCATAGTTTTAATTTTAGTCTTATGATGTTTTATTGATACTTGTTGACTTTGTTTATTCTGGGAACTGTTTTTAACCCCTTGTTAATGTAGCACTTTGAGATTTCATTTGAAATGTAAAGGGCATTATGAATAAAATGTATTATTATTATTATGTACGGCCAGAAACACAACTCTGCTGTGCCTTTGCACGTGAATGTGTTATTCCAGCAGTCATCTCCGTTACATATCAAACATGGACCAATTAAAATCGAGATATTATAAGCCCTTTGCGTAGCTAACGTCATTACTCCCCGCGAAATTCAGAGTCAAAATGACAGCCGACATCACAGCGGTGAGGAATTTGCCCAAACTCGTTTTTTGGTCTGGCCCGTATACAAAAAAGCAAAATGCTGTTGTCTTCTCGTAAAAATGTAAAATTAACACTTTTGACGCTTTTTATCAACGTTTTTAACGTTTTCTTATGAGTTAGAAAAGCAGAAATTAGGAATTATATCATCATAATAATAATATACTTAATATACTTTATTAATCCTTTAATATTTAATATATAATAATTTAGTTAATTAAGAGACTTAAAGCATAAACAGGTAAAATGTTAATGTTACTTCTTCCACTTCTTCCACTTCTGGTCTAAAAAAAATAAATAAATAAAAAATAAATCGAATAGGCCTATACAAAAAAGCAAAATGCTGCTTTATTTAACCCCGTGTAGTCTTCTCATAAACATTTAAAATCAACACTTTTGACGGTTTTTATCGACGTTTTTAACGTTTTCTTACTTTTTTGTCCATTTTTTTGGCGTTCACTAACTTATTAACTTTAGTTTTAGAGTTATTTTTTTATAATTTACGGTCAATAAACCTCATTTATTGGAAATGATACCTAATGTTTGAGTTAGAAAAGCAGAAATTAGGAATTATATCATCATAATAATAATATATATACTTTATTAATCCTTTAATATTTATAATAATAATAATTTAGTTAATTAAGAGACTTAAAGCATAAAGAGGTAAAACGTTCGGAGTACTTCTTCCACTTCTGGTCAAAAATAAAATAAAAAAATAAATCGAATCCAGACAGGAAATAGCAATCACACCGATTGAGTGTATGTTTTATTGTGAAAGGGTTAACCGGATACAGTGGTGTGATTGTCGTCTGAATGAATGACGTCACGCGGGCTTGCTGTCAGTCGGTCTCCATCTGCGACATGACGTCTCCACACACTGACGGTTAGTCGGTTTATTTAAAGTCGATTAACCGGTAAGAGGTGAATCGACAGGCTTTCTGTTTGATAACGACTCGGCGGAGGTTTTCTGTGTAGCTAACTACGTCAGCTAATAAAGCTAACAAAAGCTAGGATGGCGAAGGCAAGACTCTCGCTGTGATTGGCTAGTACGGAGTATGATTGGTTGGGAGACTGTCAGGGTAAGCCAATCATAGGCAGAGTAAAGCAGAGTAGGGCGGGACATGCCTTCGCCATCATAGGGGGAAAATACCCGCTATCTGCAAATGATGCTAAAGACGTGTTTTTAATAACCTGTTGCGCAATTATCAAGTAAAAGGGAAACTAAGGTGTGTTTTATTTGTGTGGAGAACACCTGCTCAGGTAACCTGCTGTCATCTCGGCTTTTATTCATGTTGCGCAATCCAAATCAGTGTACCGTCAAGCTACTACATTGATTTGATTACTGGAATTACATATCAACAAATTTATATACAATATAATATAATATAACATATAAACATATAATTCCAATATGCATCTTGCGCACTACTTTGCACTATTACTTTTTGCACTTTGCATCCCACTCCATGTGTACTTGTATAGATATTATGTCTTATTTTTGTATATTTTTGTATATTATATTATGTATATTGCTGTCTCTATTGTACATTATGTGTCTATGTTCTATTTGTCTAATGAATTGAATGTATAGAGAGTTATCTAGACTAGACCCTGTCCCTCTTTCCTGAGTTAGACCTGTTATATTTACCCAGAGGACCCTGTCCCTCTTTCCTGAGTTAGACCTGTTATATTTACCCAGAGGACCCTGTCCCTCTTTCCTGAGTTAGACCTGTTATATTTACCCAGAGGACCCTGTCCCTCTTTCCTGAGTTAGACCTGTTATATTTACCCAGAGGACCCTGTCCCTCTTTCCTGAGTTAGACCTGTTATATTTACCCAGAGGACCCTGTCCCTCTTTCCTGAGTTAGACCTGTTATATTTACCCAGAGGACCCTGTCCCTCTTTCCTGAGTTAGACCTGTTATATTTACCCAGAGGACCCTGTCCCTCTTTCCTGAGTTAGACCTGTTATATTTACCCAGAGGACCCTGTCCCTCTTTCCTGAGTTAGACCTGTTATATTTACCCAGAGGACCCTGTCCCTCTTTCCTGAGTTAGACCTGTTATATTTACCCAGAGGACCCTGTCCCTCTTTCCTGAGTTAGACCTGTTATATTTACCCAGAGGACCCTGTCCCTCATACATTGATTCTTCTCTGTATTCCAGGTGTAGAGTGATGCAGCAGAAGTTGTGCTCCAGAGGTTCTGGCTCGTTCCTCTTGGAGAGGAACGGCCAGGCCTGCGGCGCCGCCACCTCCACCTCCACCACCCCCACCTCCACCTCCCCCGCCTCCACCGCCACCTCCACCTCCACCACCCCCACCTCCACCTCCCCCACCTCCACCTCCACCTCCACCTCCCCCGCCGCCCCCACCTCCACCGCCACCCCCACCTCCACCTCCACCGCCACCTCCACCTCCACCGCCACCTCCACCTCCACCACCCCCTCCTCCACCTCCCCCGCCTCCACCGCCACCTCCACCTCCACCACCCCCACCTCCACCTCCCCCGCCTCCACCTCCACCTCCCCCGCCGCCCCCACCTCCACCTCCACCTCCACCACCCCCACCTCCACCTCCACCGCCACCTCCACCTCCACCTCCACCACCCCCACCTCCACCTCCCCCGCCTCCACCGCCACCTCCACCTCCACCTCCACCACCCCCACCTACACCTCCCCCGCCTCCACCTCCACCTCCCCCGCCGCCCCCACCTCCACCTCCACCGCCACCTCCACCTGCCCCGCCGCCGCCACCTCCACCTCCCCCGCCGCCTGCGACCTCCCCTTCCGCTGCCCCCGATGTGGCGAACAGGAGCGCTTCCGCAGCTTGGCCTCGCTGCGCGCCCACCTGGAGTACCGGCACTCGTACCGC
Organism: Etheostoma nigrum; assembly: GCA_029931835.1. Classification (NCBI taxonomy): domain Eukaryota; kingdom Metazoa; phylum Chordata; class Actinopteri; order Perciformes; family Percidae; genus Etheostoma; species Etheostoma nigrum. The sequence goes on from CM057253.1 coordinate 1,610,348, forward strand.
TCGCCAGACGTGACGCCCGGCGGCTTCAGCATCACGGGCAAACTCCCCGACCCGTTGTCGGCGGCGATCCCCTGGCACGACGCCAGCCTGCCGACCCGCAGGGGGCAGCAGAGCGCGTGGCGGCCGCCTCACGTCCGCTCGCTCAGCGACAGCAGAGGAGACGAGTGCCTCCGCTCGTACAGCTCCGCGAGGAGACGCACCCAGAGCGTCGGCGTCGGGACGCAGGCGGAGGAAGAGGAGGAGGAAGAGGAGGAGGAGGAGGAGGAGGAGGAGGAGGAGGAGGAGTTTGGGACAGAAGACGAAGATGTGAGAGAAGAGGAGGACGATAAAGGGGAAGGGAGAGATGGACATCGAAATGAGGAGGACATCAAAAAGTCAGAGACATGCCACTGTCTCGGACACCCGCCAGAACCAGAACCAGAACCGGACCCGGACCTGGACCTGGTCGGTGCGTTCAGGTTCACTTTTTTTTCTTTTTTTCTTCTAAAGATTATTTTTTTGGGGGCTTTTCCACCTTTTAATTTTTGGCCAAATTATCTTTCCTAATAATTGGCTGGATTCATATTATTGTATATTTTTTTAGATATGTTTACATTTTTGAGAAAAAGAAACTTTCAAAGACATTTTAGACATAATTTGGCAGTTTTTCTGAGGACCCCCTAGGGGCCACGGACCCCCTGTTGAATATCTCTCCTATAGAGTACAGTTGTGCTCATAAGTTTACATACCCATAATAAAATTGGCTAAAAAGAGGAATAAAACAATCATCTTTTGGAAATTGATCTTAATGCTTTAATTAAACAATTATGTAATATCCAACCTTTAAGGACACCAGTTTTCTTTGTGGATAAATAATGTATTGTGAATAAATAAATATTCTTCCTTAAAATACAGGGGGCATAAGTATACATACCCCTATGTTAAATTCCCATAGAGGCAGGCAGATTTTTATTATTAAAGGCCAGTCATTTCATGGAACAGGATACTATGCATCCTGATAAAATTCCCTTGGCCTTTGGAATTAAAATAGCCCCATATCATCATATACACTTCACCATAGCTAGAGATTGGCATGGTTCTATTTCAGTTAGACTAATAGTCGGTTTGATTTGCATTGAGAGATGATTTTATGGAAAGTATCCCATGCCAATCTCTAGCTATGGTGAAGTGTATATGATGATATGGGGCTATTTTAATTCCAAAGGCCAAGGGAATTTTATCAGGATGCATAGTATCCTGTTCCATGAAATGACTGGCCTTTAATAATAAAAATCTGCCTGCCTCTATGGGAATTTAACATAGGGGTATGTATACTTATGCCCCCTGTATTTTAAGGAAGAATATTTATTTATTCACAATACATTATTTATCCACAAAGAAAACTGGTGTCCTTAAAGGTTGGATTTTACATAATTGTTTAATTAAACCATTAAGATCAATTTCCAAAAGATGATTGTTTTATTCCTCTTTTTAGCCAATTTTATTATGGGTATGTAAACTTATGAGCACAACTGTATGCCTGCACGATTCGGGGAAAAATATAAATCAGGATCGTGATGATGTCATGATTTTCTGCCATGATTTTTTATTTTTTATTTTTTTTATTTAATATTTTCCACTTTTAATTTTTTAATTTTAATTAAGATTATTTTGTGGGCTTTTCCACTTTTAATTTTTGGGAGTTATTTATGAGTTCTCGCTAATCTTTGCAGACGTTAATTGAACAGTACCATGCTAATTGAACCTTCTCATGCTTTCAATCAGAACATACAGTGGTGTGAAAAAGTGTTTGCCCCCTTCCTCATTTCCTGTTCCTTTGCATGTTTGTCACACTTAAGTGTTTCGGAACATCAAACCAATTTAAACAATAGTCAAGGACAACACAAGTAAACACAAAATGCAATTTGTAAATGAAGGTGTTTATTATTAAAAGGTGAAAAAAAATCCAAACCATCATGGCCCTGTGTGAAAAAGAACATTATACCAACAGTATTGGTTTGATGTTCCGAAACACTTAAGTGTGACAAACATGCAAAGGAACAGGAAATGAGGAAGGGGGCAAACACTTTTTCACACCACTGTATATAGAGTTATTTAATTGGATGTCTGTGACTCAGAAAGTCTCTGATTGGCTGGTTTTAATTGTCCAGTAATCCCTAATCGCGGTTCCAGCGCCAGTGACCCGTCTCCTGTGCTGTCCCCCCCAGAGCAGAACTCGTACCCGGGTGTGGAGGCGGCGGCGGCGGCGGCCGCGGTGCGGCGGCGGCTGGCCCGGATCCTGCGGGCGGCCGACAGCACCATGCAGCGCCGGCTGGCCCAGGTGAGCACGGAGCTCGCCCAGACGGACACCGAGCTCCGGTGTGAGCGCGCTCACTCGCAGCACCTGGCCCAGGAGAGGCAGGAGGTCGCCGACAGGGAGAGGTCGCTGAGCCGGCAGGTGGACGTGGCCGTTGTGGTGATCGCCGCGCTGAGGGAGCAGCTCAACGCCTCGGAGAACGAGCTGGAGCGACAGGAGAGGTAAACGGGCATCGGGGGTGGGACTCGGCAGAGGCCTCACCATACGATATCATCACAATACTATACTATATATATATATATATATATATATATATACACTACCGGTCCAAAGTTTGGGGTCACATAGAAATTCCCATTGCACTCCATTGTAGACAGAATGCCAGCTGAGATCAGTTGCATTGTTTTTTTAACCAGGGCAGTAATCAGATTACATTATGTGCTTACATAATAGTAAAATGGTTCTCCAATGTTTTTCTAGGTTTTTATTTTTAAATGATAGATTAGTACACAGAATGTGCCTTTGGAACATTGGATGAATGGTTGCTGATAATGGGCAATGTAGATATTGCATTAAAGATCAGCCCCCCCACCCAAATTAGCAGGTATTCTGTCTATAATGGAGTGGTATGGACATGTAGAAGTGACCCCAGACTTTGGACCGGTAGTGTGTATATAAAATAGCAGCATATGTTTTTTTTTGTAATGGGTGACGGGATTTTACCTTAACAAGGGTTAAGGTAAAATAACTACATTTAAAGTCAAAAACAGGATGTGCATCTCTTTTGGCACTTATTGGCTCTTACAATGCTTTTATTTTGAAAGAGTAGAATATCTTTAGAGCGTTCTCACTCACAGTTTAGGCTAAAAAAAACCCTAAAGAAGTCAGTAAAAAAAAAAAAAAAGTTCCTTAACCCTCGCGTTGTCTTCCCGTCAAAATTGAAAATTAACATTTTTGTTTTTGATGCTTTTTTCAATGTTTTAAACTTTTTTTTTTACGTTTTTGTCCCTTTTTTCAACACTTTTTTCAATGTTTGTCACGTTTTTTTGACGTTTTCAACACTACGTAGCACTAACTTATTAACTTTAGTTTTACAGTTATTTTTTGGAATTTATGGTCAATAAACCTCATTTTTAGGAAATTGTACCTAATGTTTGAGTTAGAAAAGCAGAAATTAGGAATTATTGAGACTAAAATTAAAGGAATGGATGTTGATGATAATCACAGACTGGAATATGTCAACTTTTACTCAATACTATTTCAAAAACACTTCCATTTGTTTTACAATGCTATAAAATAGAATAAGACGCCCCAAAATTAATGAAAGTAGAGATTTGTACTCGGCAAAGAGCGTTGGGTGGAATCAATCATGTTATTTTGGGGAATTAAAAAGAACATTGATATAGGACAACATGAGGACAACATGAGGACAACATGAGGACAACATGAGGACAACATGAGGGCAACATGGGGACAACATGAGGGCAACATGAGGACAACATGGGGACAACATGGGGAAAATATGGGGACAACATGAGGGCAACATGGGGACAACATGAGGACAACATGGGGACAACATTGGGACAACATGGGGACAACATGAGGACAACATGAGGGCAACATGGGGACAACATGAGGGCATCATGAGGGCAACATGAGGGCAACATGAGGACAACATGGGGACAACATGGGGAAAATATGGGGACAACATGAGGGCAACATGGGGACAACATGAGGACAACATGGGGACAACATTGGGACAACATGGGGACAACATGAGGACAACATGAGGGCAACATGGGGACAACATGAGGGCAACATGAGGGCAACATGAGGACAACATGAGGACAACATGAGGACAACATGAGGGCAACATGGGGACAACATGAGGGCAACATGAGGACAACATGGGGACAACATGGGGAAAATATGGGGACAACATGAGGGCAACATGGGGACAACATGAGGACAACATGGGGACAACATTGGGACAACATGGGGACAACATGAGGACAACATGAGGGCAACATGGGGACAACATGAGGGCAACATGAGGGCAACATGAGGGCAACATGGGGACAACATGGGGACAACATGAGGACAACATGGGGACAACATGAGGGCAACATGAGGGCAACATGGGGACAACATGAGGACAACATGGGGACAACATGGGGGCAACATGAGGACAAAATGGGGACAACATGAGGTCAACATGAGGACAACATGAAGACAACATGAGGACAACATGGGGGCAACATGAGGACAACATGGGGACAACATGGGGACAACATGAGGACAACATGAGGACAACATGGGGACAACATGAGGGCAACATGAGGGCAACATGAGGACAACATGAGGGCAACATGAGGGCAACATGAGGGCAACATGAGGACAACATGAAGACAACATGAGGAAAACATGGGGACAACATGAGGACAACATGAAGACAACATGAGGAAAACATGGGGACAACATGAGGGCAACATGAGGGTTAGATTCATTAAAATAGCAGCTCAGTTTGGTGTTGTCACTTGATTTGGTTGAGGACACTGATGGCAAAATCGGTCTCTGATTCAAACTCCCCAAAATAGTACATTTATTCCAGAGCTGTGCTTGTTTTCTAGGGAGGTGCTGACCATCCAGAAGTTCCTGGAAGCGGCGGCTCGACAGGAGACGTGCGGTAAAGTTCGAATCCAGCGCTTCATCGAGAATCTGCTGCGGCGCATCGCTCTGGCCGAGAGACTGGTGGAGTATTACCAGGGCAACGGCAGCCCGCAGCAGGGCAACCACTACAAGGTACGCAGTCCCCAAGGGGGGTCGGACTAAAAACTCCGTGGCCCATGAGCCAAAGGTTTGACAGCCCTCATGTTGTCCTCATGTTGTCCTCATGTTGCCCTCATGTTGTCCTCATGTTGTCTTCATGTTGCCCTCATGTTGTCCTTATGTTGTCTTCATGTTGTCCTCATGTTGCCCTCATGTTGTCCTCATGTTGCCCTCATGTTGCCCTCATGTTGCCCTCATGTTGTCCTCATGTTGTCTTCATGTTGTCCTCATGTTGTCCTCATGTTGCCCTCATGTTGTCCTTATGTTGTCCTCATGTTGTCTTCATGTTGCCCTCATGTTGTCCTCATGTTGTCTTCATGTTGTCCTCATGTTGTCCTCATGTTGCCCTCATGTTGTCCTTATGTTGTCTTCATGTTGTCCTCATGTTGTCCTCATGTTGCCCTCATGTTGTCCTTATGTTGTCCTCATGTTGTCTTCATGTTGCCCTCATGTTGTCCTCATGTTGTCTTCATGTTGTCCTCATGTTGTCCTCATGTTGCCCTCATGTTGTCCTTATGTTGTCTTCATGTTGTCCTCATGTTGCCCTCAAGTTGTCCTCATGTTGTCTTCATGTTGCCCTCATGTTGTCCTCATGTTGTCCTCATGTTGTCCTCATGTTGCCCTCATGTTGTCCTCATGTTGTCCTCATGTTGTCCTCATGTTGTCCTCATGTTACCCTCATGTTGTCCTCATGTTGTCTTGATGTTGCCCTCATGTTGTCCTCATGTTGTCTTCATGTTGCCCTCATGTTGTCCTCATGTTGTCCTCATGTTGTCCTCATGTTGCCCTCATGTTGTCCTCATGTTGTCCTCATGTTGTCCTCATGTTGCCCTCATGTTGTCCTCATGTTGTCCTCATGTTGTCTTCATGTTGTCCTCATGTTGTCCCCATGTTGTCCTCATGTTGTCCTCATGTTGCCCTCATGTTGTCCTCATGTTGTCCTCATGTTGTCCTCATGTTGTCCTCATGTTGCCCTCATGTTGTCCTATATCAATGTTCTTTTTAATTCCCCAAAATAACATGATTGATTCCACCCAACACTCTTTGCCAAGTACAAATCTCTACTTTCATTAATTTTGGGGCGTCTTATTCAATTTTATAGCATTGTAAAACAAATGGAAGTGTTTTTGAAATAGTATTGAGTAAAAGTTGACATATTCCAGTCTGTGATTATCATCAACATCCATTCCTTTAATTTTATGATTAATGATATCGTATCGGGAGGCGTCTGCTGACCCCCCCCCCACCCCCCCTCCCCCCATTGTTAACCTTTGACCTTTTCTGTGTCCTCATCAGTTCCAGCAGCCAACTGATAACAGACCTCGCAGAATCACTAAAAGCAGGTGAGCGCCTCCATGATGTTGGACCCACGGGGTCTTAAAGTCTTAAAGGGCCCATATTCTGCTCATTTTCAGGCTCATAACTGTAGTTTTACATGGTTTCATATTCAAAACACTCCATATCTTTGTTGTACTGCACATCTCCGCAGCTCCTCTTTTCACCCTGTGTGTTGAGCTTTCTGTTTTAGCTCCAGAGTGAGGCATCTCACTTCTGTACAGTCTAGTTACTTTAGTTACTATAGTTACTAGTTACTTTAGTTACTCCACTACATTCATCTGACAGCTTTAGTTACTAGTTACTTTAGTTACTCCACTACATTCACCTGACAGCTTTAGTTACTAGTTACTTTAGTTACTAGTTACTTTCCACATTAAGATTCCTGCACATTAAACAGATGTAGTTTATAATCTGATGTTAATTATAAAGTAACCATAGCAACAATATAACGGCTCCAGGTCCAGCTGAGATGATGATGTCATATATCAGCTGAGATGATGATGTCATATATCAGCTGAGATGATGATGTCATTAAACAGCTGATTGGGTCCTTTAATCTTTCTACAACGGGAGGATTCTTCTTCACTTTTATACTTTAACTACATTCTCCTGATGATACTTACACACTTTTACTGAAGTTACATTTTCAATGCAGTACTTTTACTTGTAACAGAGTACTTTTACAGTGTGGTAGTAGTACTTTTACTGCAGTAAAGGATCTGAATACTTCTATTACTGGAGACACGAGTAAAAGAGGGACGGCAGGCAGCGAGTGAGGAGTTAAAAGCAGTACTTTTACTTGTAACAGAGTATTTTTACAGTGTGGTATTAGTACTTTTACCGAAGTAAAGGATCTGAATACTTCTTCCACGGCTGGACATTTCCAGGTCAGCGGGAGGTCAGCTGTCCTCGTCTGGTTTCCACGACAACAGAAGCCACTCCTCCTCGCAGTTCGGCGGCGGCGAGCGGGACCACCGGGACCACCGGGACCACCGGGAGCGCCTGGCGCAGTCGTCCCGGCTGTTCTGCCGACCCGAACACAGAGACGACATCTGGAACCACCAGCGGCGCCGCTCCGCCGGGTACGAGGCGTAGAAACTGGTGGGGAGGGGGGGGGGGGTTAAAACTTTATTATCCAACGATGACTTTATTCCAGCGTGTTGACCTATGGTACAGTATCACATCAAGCTTCTTTTAGAGCAGTCAGGACATCATGGGGACAACATGGGGACAACATGAGGACAACATGGGGACAACATGGGGACAACAACATGAGGACAACATGGGGACAACATGGGGACAACAACATGAGGACAACATGGGGACAACATGGGGACAACATAAGGGCAACATGGGGACAACATGAAGGCAACATGAGGACAACATGGGGACAACAACATGAGGACAACATGGGGACAACATGGGGACATCATGGGGACAACATGGGGACAACATGAGGACAACATGAAGGCAACATGGGGACAACATGAAGGCAACATGAGGACAACATGAAGGCAACATGAAGGCAACATGAGGACAACATGAGGACAACATGAGGACAACATGGGGACAACAACATGAGGACAACATGGGGACAACATGGGGACAACATGAAGGCAACATGAGGACAACATGGGGACAACAACATGAGGACAACATGGGGACAACATGGGGACATCATGGGGACAACATGGGGACAACATGAGGACAACATGGGGACAACGTGAGGACAACATGAAGGCAACATGGGGACAACATGAAGGCAACATGAGGACAACATGGGGACAACAACATGAGGACAACATGGGGACAACATGAGGGCAACATGGGGACAACGTGAGGACAACATGGGGACAACATGGGGACAACATGAGGGCAACATGGGGACAACATGAGGACAACATGAGGACAACATGAAGGTCTAGGGATGTAAGAGTGGGAAAACCCTTCAGTATTCAGACGTATAAACGAATGACAGCTTCTAGTCTTTTGTCTCAGCACAAAATGCAATATTTGTTACAGTTTTAGGGCAAATTATATTATTCAATATAAGTTATCGTCCTTCAATGGAATAATATATCAAGATATCCAAGTACAAGTAGCCTGGAAATCCAGACCCAAATCTGAAAGATTAAGGGTCTGGCATCGAGTAATGCACGTCGCCCATCTCGAGGGGCGGATAACACTACGACCAATCACAACAACCCACGGGGTGACGTATCCAGGGCCCCATACGCCTAGCAACCAGCGGAGCTAACTGGCAGATTAGACTGTCGTCATCTGTTCAGCTCGCCTCTGGCCCCGCCTACATCAGATACACCGATGTGATTGGTGCAGCTCGCCCCTGGCCCCGCCTACATCAGATACACCGATGTGATTGGTGCAGCTCGCCCCTGGCCCCGCCTACATCAGATACACCGATGTGATTGGTGCAGCTCGCCCCTGGCCCCGCCTACATCAGATACACCGATGTGATTGGTGCAGCTCGCCCCTGGCCCCGCCTACATCTGATACACCGATGTGATTGGTGCAGCTCAGCTACCAGGGCATAGTTAATGAGCATCATTACTGAATGCCAGAGTGACTCTGGGTTTCCAGGGTGAACAACAAGCACACACTAACTCCATTTTCTCAGAAAAACACATTTGAAGGGCGATATCATTGGAAGAATTGCGATAAAGTATTTTTTCTCCATAATTTCACTTGAAGCTGTGTACTACCTTATTTATTTATCTAAAATATTTAGTGAAAGAACCAATTGTCAGGCCTGCGTTAGCGTTGTATCTGATTTTACAGTACAATTAATCTGTGTTGTTGATACTTACATTCTGAGGGGAATGAGAGGGGGGAATGAGAGGGGGAAACGCCAGAGCAGGGGGAATGAGAGGGGGGAAATGTCAGAAAAGGGGGAATGAGAGGGGGAAACACCAGAGCAGGGGGAATGAGAAGGGGGAAATGTCAGAAAAGGGGGAATGAGAGGGGGAAACGCCAGAGCAGGGGGAATGAGAGGGGGACACGTCAGCAGGGGGAATGAGAGGGGGAAACGCCAGAGCAGGGGGAATGAGAGGGGCAAACGCCAGAGCAGGGGGAATGACAGGGGAAACGCCAGAGCAGGGGGAATGAGAGGGGGAAATGCCAAAGAGCAGGGGGAATGAGAGGGGGAAACACCAGAGCAGGGAGAATAAGAGGGGGAAACGCCAGAGCAGGGGGAATGAGAGGGGGAAACACCAGAGCAGGGGGAATGAGAGAGGGAAACACCAGAGCAGGGGGAATGAGAGGGGGAAACACCAGAGCAGGGGGAATGAGAGGGGGAAACACCAGAGCAGGGGGAATGAGAGGGGAAACACCAGAGCAGGGGGAATGAGAGGGGAAACACCAGAGCAGGGGGAATGAGAGGGGGAAAGTCCCCGTACAGAGTGTGGACTGGTAGCTGGAGAGATGCCAGTTCACCTCCTCCTCCTCTCTTGAGCAAGGCACCGAACCCCCTTTGTTCAGCCCCCCCACTTACACATCTCTCCATTAGTGTGTGTGTGTGTATTTCAGGCCTGTGTGTACTGTGTAATAGTGTCAATTGTAATTTCCCCATAGGGGATCAATAAAGAGTATAAATTAAATGTTGTTAATTATCCGGCCAATGAAACAGTTTAGTTATAATTAGTTTATTTTTGAATGTGTGCCCCGTTTGTCCGTCCCGGGAGGTTATATCTAATCTTTCTTTTTTTTAAGATGATTTTTTTGGGTTTTTTTCCCTTTTATATTGTAAAGCACAGACAGGAGTTGGATGACACCCGATCCAGGTCAGATAAGCTGCATAATCACTCTGGGCTTTTATTTTGAAAAGGCTTCAAATGGCAAATGAGTGGCGTTAACGGCATTAGGACCAATTCCAATACTGTCTGATAACTGTACATAGAGAGAAAAGTTACATATGTTCACATGGAAATACCTTATTGGGATATTTATTTATTTATTTGTTTGTTTGTTTGTTTGTGGCTGTCGTGGTCCTTTTGTAGAATATCACCCACTTTATCTGAAGTTTACCCATTTTTTGTTTTGTAGAATACTGATTTCAGATTCATCTCTGTGGGTCCACTGTGTGTTAGCCTAGCTTAGCTTAGACTGGACACACACACACACTACGTAACACTAACTTATTAACTTTAGTTGTACAGTTATTTTGGAATTTATGGTCAAAAAACCTCATTTATAGGAAATTATACCTAATGTTTGAGTTAGAAAAGCAGAAATTAGGAATTATTGAGACTAAAATTAAAGGAATGGATGTTGATGATAATCACAGACTGGAATATGTCAACTTTTACTCTATACTATTTCAAAAACACTTCCATTTGTTTTACAATGCTATAAAATTGAATAAGACGCCCCAAAATTAATGAAAGTAGAGATTTGTACTTGGCAAAGAGCGTTGGGTGGAATCAATCATGTTATTTTGGGGAATTAAAAAGAACATTGATATAGGACAACATGAGGACAACATGAGGACAACATGAGGGCAACATGAAGACAACATGAAGACAACATAGGGGCAACATGAGGGCAACATGGGGACAACATGAGGACAACATGAGGACAACATGGGGACAAATGAGGGCAACATGGGGACAACATGGGACAACATGTGGACAACATGGGGACAACATAAGGGCAACATGAGGACAACATCAGGGCAACATGGGGACAACATGAGGACAACATAGGGACAACATGGGGACAACATGAGGACAACATGCGGGCAACATGGGGACAACATGAGGGCAACATGAGGGCAACATGGGGACAACATGAGGACAACATGGGGACAACATGAAGACAACATGGGGACAACATGAGGGAAACATGAGGGCAACATGAGGACAACATGAAGACAACATGGGGACAACATGAGGACAACATGCGGGCAACATGGGGACAACATGAGGGCAACATGGGGACAACATGGGGGCAACATGAAGACAACATGAGGACAACATGAGGACAACATGGGTGCAACATGAAGACAACATGAGGACAACATGAGGACAACATGGGGACAACATGGGGACAACATGAGGGCAACATGGGGACAACATGAGGACAACATGGGGACTACATGAGGACAACATGAAGACAACATGAGCGCAACATGAGGACAACATGAGGACAGCATGAGGACAACATGAGGGCAACATGGGGACAACATGGGGACAACATGAGGGCAATATGAAGACAACATGGGGACAACATGAGGGACAACATGGGGACAACATGAGGACAACATGGGGACAACATGGGGACAACATGAGGGACAACATGAGGGCAACATGAGGACAACATGGGGACAACATGAGGGACAACATGAGGGCAACATGGGGACAACATGAGGACAACATGGGGACAACATGAGGGACAACATGAGGGCAACATGAGGACAACATGAGGACAACATGAGGACAACATGAGGGTTAACTCATCCACACAGAAACGGGTGGAGATTCTTTCATGTGATCACAGATGAATGACGTCGTATCAATGCTTTCATCCAAAGTGACTTAACAGCGCCGTGAATGCGTACATTTGCAGCATATTGCAGCTAATCTCTCTTTTAAAGGAAGCGTTCCTTCCTCTGCATCATTCTGTACCCGACTGGTCATTTCTCATCCAATCATAAGAATGTACATGTTAACGACGGTATTCGGTGTAAATTGTATCCTAGCTGTCGTTGGGTTCGGTTTCGTTGACGGTGTTAATAGATATTTTGTAAACAAAGCTATATATCACGTGTCGTCAAGTGGAAGTAGTAGTCCGACAGTACTTTTATCCGGGTCACAAACCCAAATCATGTTTTGGTTTCCTGTCCTGGAAAACTCTTAAAATCCTGAAATTATGTTTAGTAAATTGTTTGTGAGCATTTTACACTCCAAACCAACTATTTGTCGGTTATCGGCTTGAACACTGTTATGTTTGGTGTTGCAGTTTGTGGAGCCTGGGCTGTCTACAGAGACCACATTTTTTACAGTGTGTTCAGGGGACAGACAGCTAGCAGATAGTGAGATGTTTTTACAGTGTGTTCAGGGGACAGGCAGCTAGCAGATAGTGAGGAGATGTTTTTACAGTGTGTTCTGGGGACAGGCAGCTAGCAGATAGTGAGGAGATGTTTTTTACAGTGTGTTCTGGGGACAGGCAGCTAGTAGATAGTGAGGAGATGTTTTTTCCAGTGTGTTCAGGGGAAAGGCAGCTAGCAGATAGTGAGATGTTTTTACAGTGTGTTCAGGGGACAGGCAGCTAGCAGATAGTGAGGAGATGTTTTTTACAGTGTGTTCAGGGGACAGGCAGCTAGCAGATAGTGAGATGTTTTTACAGTGTGTTCAGGGGACAGGCAGCTAGCAGATAGTGAGATGTTTTTACAGTGTGTTCAGGGGACAGGCAGCTAGCAGATAGTGAGTGAGATGTTTTTACTGTGTGTTCAAGGGACAGGCAGCTAGCAGATAGTGAGGAGATGTTTTTACAGTGTGTTCAGGGGACAGGCAGCTAGCAGATAGTGAGGAGATGTTTTTACAGTGTGTTTAGGGGACAGGCAGCTAGCAGATAGTGAGATGTTTTTACAGCGTGTTCAAGGGACAGGCAGCTAGCAGATAGTGAGGAGATGTTTTTACAGTGTGTTCAGGGGACAGGCAGCTAGCAGATAGTGAGGAGATGTTTTTACAGTGTGTTTTGGGGACAGGCAGCTAGCAGATAGTGAGGAGATGTTTTTTACAGTGTGTTCAGGGGACAGGCAGCTAGCAGATAGTGAGATGTTTTTACAGTGTGTTCAGGGGACAGGCAGCTAGCAGATAGTGAGGAGATGTTTTTACAGTGTGTTCAGGGGACAGGCAGCTAGCAGATAGTGAGATGTTTTTACAGTGTGTTCAGGGGACAGGCAGCTAGCAGATAGTGAGGAGATGTTTTTACAGCGTGTTCAGGGGACAGGCAGGTTTCTCTATAGAGCCCCACTACAGGTTTCTATATAGAACCCCCCCTACAGGTTTCTCTATAGCGCCACCCTACAGGTTTCTCTATACAGCCCTCCCCTACAGGTTTCTCTATAGCGCCCCCCTACAGGTTTCTCTATAGCACACCCCTACAGGTTTCTCTATATAGCCCCCTACAGGTTTCTATATAGAACCCCCCCTACAGGTTTCTCTATACAGCCCCCCCTACAGGTTTCTCTATACAGCCCCCCCCTACAGGTTTCTCTATACAGCCCTCCCCTACAGGTTTCTCTATACAGCCCTCCCCTACAGGTTTCTCTATAGCGCCCCCCTACAGGTTTATCTATAGCGCCCCCCTACAAGTGTCTCTATATAGCCCCCTACAGGTTTCTATATAGACCCCCCCCTACAGGTTTCTCTATAGCAGCCCTCCCCTACAGGTTTCTCTATAGCGCCCCCCTACAGGTTTCTCTATATAGCCCCCTACAGGTTTCTATATAGAACCCCCCTACAGGTTTCTCTATACAGCCCCCCCTACAGGTTTATCTATAGCGCCTCCCCTACAGGTTTCTCTATAGCGCCCCCCTACAGGTTTATCTATAGCGCCCCCCTACAGGTTTCTCTATAGCGCCCCCCTACAGGTTTCTCTATAGCTCACCCCTACAGGTTTCTCTATAGCGTCACCCCTACAGGTTTCTCTATAGCGCCACCCCTACAGGTTTCTCTATAGCGCCACCCCTACAGGTTTCTCTATAGCTCACCCCTACAGGTTTCTCTATAGCGCCCCCCTACAGGTTTATCTATAGCGCCCCCCTACAGGTTTCTCTATAGCTCACCCCTACAGGTTTCTCTATAGCGCCCCCCTACAGGTTTCTCTATAACACTCCCCTACAGGTTTATCTATAGCGCCACCCTACAGGTTTCTCTATAGTACTCCCCTACAGGTTTCTCTATAGCACTCCCCTACAGGTTTCTCTATAGCGCCACCCTACAGGTTTCTCTATAACACTCCCCTACAGGTTTCTCTATAGAGCCCCCCTACAGGTTTCTCTATAGCGCCCCCCTACAGGTTTCTCTATAACACTCCCCTACAGGTTTCTCTATAGCGCCACCCTACAGGTTTCTCTATAACACTCCCCTACAGGTTTCTCTATAGAGCCCCCCCTACAGGTTTCTCTATAGCGCCCCCCTACAGGTTTCTCTATAGCGCCCCCCTACAGGTTTCTCTATAGTGCCCCCCTACAGGTTTCTATACAGCCCTCCCCTACAGGTTTCTCTATAGCGCCCCCCTACAGGTTTCTCTATAGCGCCCCCCTACAGGTTTCTCTATAGCGCCCCCCTACAGGTTTCTTTATAGCGCCCCCCTACAGGTTTCTCTATAGCGCCCCCCTACAGGTTTCTCTATAGCGCCCCCCTACAGGTTTCTTTATAGCGCCCCCCTACAGGTTTCTCTATAGAGCCCCCTACAGGTTTCTCTATAGCGCCCCCCTACAGGTTTCTCTATAGAGCCCCCTACAGGTTTCTTTATAGCGCCCCCCTACAGGTTTCTTTATAGCGCCCCCCTACAGGTTTCTCTATAGAGCCCCCTACAGGTTTCTTTATAGCGCCCCCCTACAGGTTTCTCTATAGAGCTCCCCTACAGGTTTCTCTATAGCGCCCCCCTACAGGTTTCTCTATAACACTCCCCTACAGGTTTCTCTATAGAGCCCCCCCTACAGGTTTCTCTATAGCGCCCCCCTACAGGTTTCTCTATAGCGCCCCCCTACAGGTTTCTCTATAGTGCCCCCCTACAGGTTTCTATACAGCCCTCCCCTACAGGTTTCTCTATAGCGCCCCCCTACAGGTTTATCTATAGCGCCCCCCTACAGGTTTCTCTATAGCGCCCCCCTACAGGTTTCTCTATAGCGCCCCCCTACAGGTTTCTCTATAGCGCCCCTCTACAGGTTTCTCTATAGTGCCCCCCTACAGGTTTCTATACAGCCCTCCCCTACAGGTTTCTCTATAGCGCCCCCCTACAGGTTTATCTATAGCGCCCCCCTACAGGTTTCTCTATAGCGCCCCCCTACAGGTTTCTCTATAGCGCCCCCCTACAGGTTTCTTTATAGCGCCCCCCTACAGGTTTCTCTATATAGCCCCCTACAGTTTTCTCTATAGCGCCCCCCTACAGGTTTCTCTATAGCGCCCCCCTACAGTTTTCTCTATAGCGCCCCCCTACAGGTTTCTCTATAGCGCCCCCCTACAGGTTTCTCTATAACGCCCCCCTACTACTACTACTACACATGTAGTTATTGTGTTACTGTGAAAGCATGCTTCATATGTAGCAAAAAAGACAAAGTACTTATACTGTTATCTTGTACGACTTATGTGTACTTTTATAGCAGAGCGAGGTCTATTTTAAAGGGTTGGTATTTGACGAGGAGCTCTTGGCTTGGAACGGTTTGATTTCGTATGCAGGGATGTAACGATATGCTTCTAACTTCCCGAAAAGACTGAAAAAATATTCCTTTATTTCTATAAACTCATCAGACAAACTATTAAAGTATTAAAATTAAATTAAAGTAGATTACGCCCTCGGACGTTTTAAAAACTGCATTTTTTTTTATCTCAATCGGTTGTAATTTTTACACATTTATATCCAGTTTTGAACGGAGTCCCGATTAGGGTCGGGTACAGAAACCGGGTTCCAACGGGGCACCGGTTCCGTGGTAACGTGGTAACGAGTAGTAACGAGTAGTAACAGGTAGTAACGAGTAACCCTAACCCTGAAAAACGGAGAGAGAGAGAAGTCTGAGAAGTGGAAAACGTAACCGAACATGTATTACTATAACTGCAGTTAATGTTAGTTTTTATTATGACACTACTACCTTGTCCTGCCGTGAGGCGGTGGAGAATAAATTGTTTCTTTCAGCCGCCATGTTTGAAGTCCTGGATATCACGTTTTTGTCTGTAGGGATTTCGTTTTGCAGAAAGTGATCTCTAGTTTTGTGCCTTCACTGAGAAAAACAACTGTCTGTCATGTGTCTGTGGTAAATGCAATACTGTGAACATCTGGAATACTTCTCCTGTTGAAACCTGTCGGTCCGAGTGAAAATCATCGAGAATAAAGAACTAACGTGACACCAAGTATTACTGTGTTTTGTTTTCATTTATCCATCTTCATCCATCCATCTTCATCCATCTTCATCCATCATCCATCCATCTTCATCCATCATCCATCCATCTTCATCCATCATCCATCCATCTTCATCCATCCATCCATCTTCATCCATCCATCCGGTATCGGGTCTCGGGGGCAGCAGCTCCAGCAGGGAACCCCGACTGGGTCTTCCCCGAGGCCTCCTCCCAGCTGGACGTCCCTCCACCTAGTCCTGGGTCTTCCCCGAGGCCTCCTCCCAGCTGGACGTCCCTCCACCTAGTCCTGGGTCTTCACAGAGGCCTCCCCCCAGCTGGACGTCCCTCTACCTAGTCCTGGGTCTTCACAGAGGCCTCCCCCCAGCTGGACGTCCCTCTACCTAGTCCTGGGTCTTCCCCGAGGCCTCCT
>CM057253.1:1632319-1637319 GCA_029931835.1 Etheostoma nigrum
CAACAGCCTGAGAAGATCGGTCAACTCTAGGGGCAACAGCCTGAGAAGATCGGTCACCTCTAGGGGCAACAGCCTGAGAAGATCGGTCACCTCTAGGGGCAACAGCCTGAGAAGATCGGTCACCTCTATGGGCAACAGCCTGAGAAGGTCGGTCACCTCTAGGGGCAACAGCCTGAGAAGATCGGTCAACTCTAGGGGCAACAGCCTGAGAAGATCGGTCACCTCTAGGGGCAACAGCCTGAGAAGATCGGTCACCTCTAGGGGCAACAGCCTGAGAAGATCGGTCACCTCTAGGGGCAACAGCCTGAGAAGATCGGTCACCTCTAGGGGCAACAGCCTGAGAAGATCGGTCACCTCTAGGGGCAACAGCCAGAGAAGATCGGTCACCTCTAGGGGCAACAGCCTGAGAAGATCGGTCACCTCTAGGGGCAACAGCCTGAGAAGATCGGTCAACTCTAGGGGCAACAGCCTGAGAAGATCGGTCACCTCTAGGGGCAACAGCCTGAGAAGATCGGTCACCTCTAGGGGCAACAGCCTGAGAAGATCGGTCACCTCTAGGGGCAACAGCCTGAGAAGATCGGTCACCTCTAGGGGCAACAGCCTGAGAAGATCGGTCACCTCTAGGGGCAACAGCCTGAGAAGATCGGTCACCTCTAGGGGCAACAGCCTGAGAAGATCGGTCACCTCTAGGGGCAACAGCCTGAGAAGATCGGTCACCTCTAGGGGCAACAGCCTGAGAAGGTCGGTCACCTCTAGGGGCAACAGCCTGAGAAGGTCGGTCACCTCTAGGGGCAACAGCCTGAGAAGATCGGTCACCTCTAGGGGCAACAGCCTGAGAAGGTCGGTCACCTCTAGGGGCAACAGCCTGAGAAGATCGGTCACCTCTAGGGGCAACAGCCTGAGAAGATCGGTCACCTCTAGGGGCAACAGCCTGAGAAGATCGGTCACCTCTAGGGGCAACAGCCTGAGAAGATCGGTCACCTCTAGGGGCAACAGCCAGAGAAGATCGGTCACCTCTAGGGGCAACAGCCTGAGAAGATCGGTCACCTCTAGGGGCAACAGCCTGAGAAGATCGGTCACCTCTAGGGGCAACAGCCTGAGAAGATCGGTCACCTCTAGGGGCAACAGCCTGAGAAGATCGGTCACCTCTAGGGGCAACAGCCTGAGAAGATCGGTCACCTCTAGGGGCAACAGCCTGAGAAGATCGGTCACCTCTAGGGGCAACAGCCTGAGAAGATCGGTCACCTCTAGGGGCAACAGCCTGAGAAGATCGGTCACCTCTAGGGGCAACAGCCAGAGAAGATCGGTCACCTCTAGGGGCAACAGCCTGAGAAGATCGGTCACCTCTAGGGGCAACAGCCTGAGAAGATCGGTCACCTCTAGGGGCAACAGCCTGAGAAGATCGGTCACCTCTAGACCCGTCAGCAGGTTCTGATCCACAGACCTCAGAGCACGCACAGGGGTATAACGCTGAATCAAGTCACTAATATAGAGGGGAGCCTGGCCATGTAAAGCTCTAAAAACTAAAACCAAAATTTTAAAATTTATCCTATAAGACACTGGTAGCCAATGAAGTTCTTTTAGGATTGGGGATATGTGAGACCTCCTATTAGTACGTGTTAAAATTCTGGCTGCAGAGTTTTGAACTAATTGCATTATAATTTTACAAAGATATACACAGAAGGAACCAGTTTTTCTGGACTTCTAATGTGCTTTTTACAATATTTGTTGCAGGTCTTGTGCCCTAGTTTATGCAATAAAGCCACTAATGCTGGCGTAATTTAATTTCAACTGTAATACTTAGACTACTTTAATTTCAAATGTAATACTTAGACTACTTTAATTTCAAATGTAATACTTAGACTACTGTGATTCCAACTGTAATACTAAGACTACTGTGATTTCAACTGTAATACTAAGACTACTGTGATTTCAACTGTAATACTTAGACTACTGTGATTTCAACTGTAATACTTAGACTACTGTGATTTCAAATGTAATACTTAGACTACTGTGATTCCAACTGTAATACTTAGACTACTGTGATTTCAAATGTAATACTTAGACTACTGTGATTCCAACTGTAATACTAAGACTACTGTGATTCCAACTGTAATACTTAGAATACTTTAATTTCAAATGTAATACTTAGACTACTTTAATTTCAACTGTAATACTTAGACTACTTTAATTTCAAATGTAATACTTAGACTACTTTAATTTCAAATGTAATACTTAGACTACTGTGATTCCAACTGTAATACTAAGACTACTGTGATTTCAAATGTAATACTTAGACTACTGTGATTCCAACTGTAATACTAAGACTACTGTGATTCCAACTGTAATACTTAGAATACTTTAATTTCAAATGTAATACTTAGACTACTTTAATTTCAACTGTAATACTTAGACTACTTTAATTTCAAATGTAATACTTAGACTACTTTAATTTCAAATGTAATACTTAGACTACTGTGATTCCAACTGTAATACTAAGACTACTGTGATTTCAAATGTAATACTTAGACTACTGTGATTCCAACTGTAATACTAAGACTACTGTGATTCCAACTGTAATACTTAGAATACTTTAATTTCAAATGTAATACTTAGACTACTTTAATTTCAACTGTAATACTTAGACTACTTTAATTTCAAATGTAATACTTAGACTACTTTAATTTCAAATGTAATACTTAGACTACTGTGATTCCAACTGTAATACTAAGACTACTGTGATTTCAACTGTAATACTAAGACTACTGTGATTCCAACTGTAATACTAAGACTACTGTGATTCCAACTGTAATACTTAGACTACTTTAATTTCAAATGTAATACTTAGACTACTTTAATTTCAAATGTAATACTTAGACTACTGTGATTCCAAATGTAATACTTAGACTACTGTGATTCCAACTGTAATACTAAGACTACTGTGATTCCAACTGTAATACTTAGACTACTTTAATTTCAAATGTAATACTTAGACTACTTTAATTTCAAATGTAATACTTAGACTACTGTGATTTTGTCATGTTGACAAGGTCGTAATGTAACTTTACAGCATTTTACTATAAAAATCATATACAGTAGTGTTACTGTGAAATCTAAAGGAAATAACTGGAGATTTGAGACATTATTTACGCTCTCGGCCCTCGCGCTTTGACGTCGGACGATCTCTGCAGAGCTACTCACGCATCCGTATCACAGAGAGCATCTACAGACTGCAGGCCGGCCTCCATCCCAGACCACGTGGGCCACAGATAACAGATGTCTGCAAGCAGAGACACGACAATCTGACACAAAGCCGAGCTGTTGTTGTTGTTGTTGTTGTACAGGGAGAGAATGCAGATGACTAATTTTACAAAGATATACACAGAAGGAACCAGTTTTTTCTGGACTTCTAATGTGCTTTTTACAATATTTGTTGCAGGTCTTGTGCCCTAGTTTATGCAATAAAGCCACTAATGCTGGCGTAATTTATTCCTGGGGTAAACTTCACTTGCAAAGTACCTCCAGGGTTTTACATGATGTGCATGTGAAGCTTCCCTGTGGGACTCCTCGGCCTCCAGATCCAGTTTCCTGTCTATACCCTGAGGACCACAGCCTCTGTCATAAAACACATTTGGATCCACTCAAGTTGAAGTGTCTGAGGGACAACGGCACGCAACCCTCAGATAAGCCTTATTAGGCTTCTGGTAGCACAAATCTGCACAGCGCCGGTTACCAGGAGAACAAAACTACACCCAAACTGCTGCATGAAGAAGAACGGGGGTACCAAACCGGGGGGGGGGGGTGGAAAGATTGCAGAGTAGCTCAACTAATTTAGAAAAAAATAAACACTGTAACAGATTTAATGTAAAATTTACAGTAACTTACTGGCAGCAATTGGCAGCAAGTTACGGTGAATTATTTTCACAGTAAAAGTACCATACTTCCATTTACAGTATTTTATGTATTCATTGGAAAATACAAAACAATTAAACACAATATAAAATAAAAAAGTAAAAATACAGTAGTTTATTGTACTATTTACAGTACTATAGTGGCTGTATTGTGATTTTTGTTTTTTTACAGTAATGCTTTGACTACTGTGATTTCAACTGTAATACTAAGACTACTGTGATTTCAAATGTAATACTTAGATACTGTAATTTCAAATGTAATACTTAGATACTGTGATTTCAACTTTAATACTAAGACTACTGTGATTTCAAATGTAATACTTAGATACTGTGATTTCAACTTTAATACTAAGACTACTGTGATTTCAAATGTAATACTTAGATACTGTGATTTCAAATGTAATACTAAGACTACTGTGATTTCAAATGTAATACTAAGACTACTGTGATTTCAACTGTAATACTTAGACTACTGTGATTCCAACTGTAATACTTAGACTACTGTGATTTTGTCATGTTGACAAGGTCGTAATGTAACTTTACAGAATTTTACTATAAAAATCATATACAGTAGTGTTGCTGTGAAATCTAAAGGAAATAACTGGAGATTTCAGACATTATTTACAGTGTGTGATTTAATTAAAAGAATATATACACATATTAACATTGAGTCAACTGTAGACCTGCATTGCCATCTCTTAAGGTCTTAACCTAAACCCAACTGTCCCGTTCTTCTTCTCCTAAACCCAACTGTCCCGTTCTTCTTCTCCTAAACCCAACTGTCCCGTTCTTCTTCTCCTAAACCTAACTGTCCCCTTCTTCTCCTTAACCCAACTGTCCCCTTCTTCTTCTCCTTAACCCAACCGTCCCGTTCTTCTTCTCCTAAACCCAACCGTCTCGTTCTTCTTCTCCTAAACCCAATTGTCCCGTTCTTCTTCTCCTAAACCCAACTGTCCCGTTCTTCTTCTCCTAAACCCAACCGTCCCGTTCTTCTTCTCCTAAACCCAACTGTCCTGTTCTTCTTCTCCTAAACCCAACTGTCCCCTTCTTCTTCTCCTAAACCCAACCATCTTCTTCTTCTCCTAAACC
>CM057253.1:1642319-1662319 GCA_029931835.1 Etheostoma nigrum
GGTCTAAAGTGTGTTTCTAACCCGCATGGAAACAAAAAATCTTCTGTTTTCTTTTGCTGACCTTCCAGCTGGAACAGGTCGATGGAAAAGCTCCCATGTGACCTTTTGACCTTTGGATCACCTGTCATGTTTTAAATGTGAATGAATTTATTTTAAAGTGGATGTTATGACATGATGTTATGATCCAGGGTACAGGCGGCCGAAATGGGTTTCCTCAGGAGGGGGGGTCTGGCGTCTCCCTTAGAGACCGGGTGAGAAGCTCAGTCCTCCGAGAGGAGCTCGGAGTAGAGCCGCTGCTCCTTCGCGTCGAAAGGAGCCAGTTGAGGTGTTTCGGGCATCTGGTAAGGATGCCTCCTGGGGGGGTCCCTAGGGAGGTGGTCCAGGCACGTCCAGCTGGGAGGAGGCCTCGGGGAAGACCCAGGACTAGGTGGAGGGACGTCCAGCTGGGAGGAGGCCTCGGGGAAGACCCAGGACTAGGTGGAGGGACGTCCAGCTGGGAGGAGGCCTCGGGGAAGACCCAGGACTAGGTGGAGGGACGTCCAGCTGGGAGGAGGCCTCGGGGAAGACCCAGGACTAGGTGGAGGGACGTCCAGCTGGGAGGAGGCCTCGGGGAAGACCCAGGACTAGGTGGAGGGACGTCCAGCTGGGAGGAGGCCTCGGGGAAGACCCAGGACTAGGTGGAGGGACGTCTAGCTGGGAGGAGGCCTCGGGGAAGACCCAGGACTAGGTGGACTAAGTTTGGGGTCCCCTACTGGAGCTGCTGCCCCCAAGACCCGATACCAGATAAGGGGATGAAGATGGATGGATGGATGGATGGATGGATGTTATGACCACTAATTAAAAATAGATATCATTACAGTGTTCCTGTGCAACTGAACTGTCAATGTTGGTTTGCTACATTTTGTATTTGTATTAAAGTGGAAGACGTTTCAACCACATCCATATTTTACTATTTCAACTGTTTATCTATCTGTTAGTTAACTATTTCAATTGTTTATCCATATTTTAGCTAACTATTTCCACATTTTAGCTAACTATTTCAACTGTTTATCCATATTTTACTATTTCAACTGTTTATCCATCTTTAAGCTAACTAATTCAACGGTTTTAACCATCAATGTTAGATAAATCCACTCATGAATAAACAGTTATAGCAAGTTATAGCAAAGTTACAGCAATAATTAGCCAGAGGTGATGGATAATGGCTGTTTATTTAGCTAACTATTTCCACTCTTTATCCATCTTTTAGCTAACTATTCCTTTATCATGTTAGCAAACTGCCTACATGTTACATGCAAACACTTTACATTGTATGTTGTTGTAATAAATAAATACTATAAACACGTAAAATGTTTATAATATCCTACAAGGGGAAGAGCCGTGAGATGGCACAACATTTAACCCGTGTGTTGTCCTCAGGTCAAATTGACCCGTTTCAAAGTGTTTTATATCCAAAATATGGATTTCTTTCAACCAAATTGCCCAAAAATAACATGGATGATTCCATACGACATTCTTCAGGTAAAATTAAAGATTACTTTCATTACATTTTTGGGGTGTTTTATAATGGTTTCAAAACAGTATCCGGACTAAACTTTGACATATACCCATCTGTGATCCTATTAGTCAAAATAATTCAACATTTCTGCATTTTTTAAACTAAAACTTTATGTATAATTTGATATAATTGATGTTTGTTGACCATGAATTCCAAGAATAGCCTAAGTGTAAACCCTGTTATTAAACCAGCTCAGGTTTTTTTTTTTTTAAAAAGCATGGAAAAAGTGACAAATAAATCAGAAAAAGCGACAAAAACATCGGAAAAGCACAAAAAAAAATTCCATTTTTAATTTTGACCTGGAAGGACAAGTTCACGGTTAACGGGAAGACAACACAAGGGTTAAATAAATAAATAACTGTCCGTTGTTATTGCAGTAATAACGACATTCCCCTATGTTGGAGGTATGCTTGACTGGGAGCAAAAGATCATCCAAAGCTAAATATTCTATGGCATGCTGGGTATTGTAGTGCATGGTCTTGGCAGTTAGTTTGATTTAAAAGTAATTTTAATCCTTTACATTGAAAACATCTTGGTTATCAGAAGCAATGTGCCAAAAAAACAATAAGTTTTTTCTTCTTAATATTGCAACGAAACATTATTTGTGTCAGTGAAGATAGCGTTGACGGCCATCCGACTACATGTCCCACAATGCACGACGTGTAAACTGATAAAGCGGTGTCTGGTGCGGACGTGTTGGACAGTTATTCACAAATGGGGCCCAGAAGTCGATACTAGTGCCCGCTTATGAGTCCCACGCGGTGTGAAAGTTAGCCCTGCAGAGTTGCATCATCAACCACGTGTTGTGTTGCTTTTCTACGTGCAAATCCACACGTGTTCATTAAGCACAAAAACACAAATGAATGAACACGTGAAGTGGCAGAAAGCAGACATGAACGTGGTGACTGAGGTGAGGTCTCACTCCGCCATCATTTCGGAATCGGACACATGGTTACGTGTTTGTGTTGTGATGGGGAATTAAGTTATATTATATACATTATATTTGTTGAATTCAGTCTTATTTTTCAGTAGTAAATAAGTATGTTTACACATGTTTTACATTAACATGTATTTCCACTTTTGTGTGGTGGTGGTGGTGGGGAAACTTAATTCAAGTTAAAGACCTTTATTTGTCCCCGAGAGGTGATTCATTTTGCAGCATTAGCAAAGAAGTTGACACACAGTACATGACAACAAAGACGACAACATCAATTAAAAATACAGGATCAGACCAGATGGGGAAATAAATACCACAACATTAAAAGTTTAAGTCCCAGTGTGCCAATGATTTTGCTGCTAACTTTAATCACCATTGCTAATGTGTTTTTCCGTTTTAAACTCAGAGAAGCATACCAGCAAATGCATGAAAAGGTAAAGACGGACTCAATAAAAGATTTATAAAACAATGTCATCAGGGATCTGTCCACTTGAAACTGAGCTAGCTGTCTCAGACAGAAATGCAGCCTTTAGGTTTTGAAGCCAGTCAGTCCTGACACAAAGACTGAAATAGAGAAATGGAGTCTTAAGGTTTTGTAGCACAGCAAAAGCAAATTTAAGGCCTAAAGATATTCAAGTTAAAGACCTTTATTTGTCCCCGAGAGGTGATTCATTTTGCAGCATTAGCAAAGAAGTTGACACACAGTACATGACAACAAAGACGACAACATCAATTAAAAATACAGGATCAGACCAAATGGGGAAATAAATACCACAACATTAAAGGTTTAAGTCCCAGTGTGCCTAAATGTGCAGATGTTACCTATTCTTTCCAGAGTTAAGCAGAGAGATAGCAGAGGGGACGAAGGAGGATTTCTACCTATTTGTTTAGTTGGTGGCTGACTGAAGCGGGAACCAGAGGGCAGCAACTTAAATCCTGCATTCAGGGGGTGAGACCTATCGGACATGATGGATTCTGCCTTATTAAGCATATGTATGTTGTACAGATCAGTTGTTGTCATCTGCTGAATCACAATGATTTTGCTGCTAACTTTAATCACCATTGCTAATGTGTTTTTCCGTTTTAAACTCAGAGAAGCATACCAGCAAATGCATGAAAAGGTAAAGACGGACTCAATAAAAGATTTTATATAAGAAAATATATTTGTTGTTGAATTCAGTCTTATTTTTTAGTAGTAAATAAGTATGTTTACACATGTTTTACATTAACGTGTATTTCCACTTTTATTGTTAAAGTCATGTTGACATTTAAGTTTTTTGTGGGTTTTATTTTTGACAGAGTAGCCTAGCTACAGAAACTAATTATTCAAGCTTCAGGTGACATATTATTCTGTTTCTCGTTTTAATTTAGTTTATTTGACAATAACGAGGATAACACACAGTCCAGGATATATCTGTAAGATCTGCAATTCATTAATTAGGCTACCAAGAGAAGAGGATTAGGGTCACATGTGAAAAAAAGGCCCTATTCCTCTTGTGTAATTACCATAGAAACTACAACCATAAGTATTTAGAGTTGGGGGATTATTAATTGTTTTGTATTTATTGTTTAGTTGTCTTATTGCTCGGCTAAACTGTTTTTTTTTTGTTATATTGGCACTGGTGGATTTGTCATATGCATAGTGACGGAACATTTTTATTTTTTATTGAAATCAGGAATACAAAAAACCCAAAATACAACCGTCCAGAGGCCAGAAGAAGATTGTGCGCGGAGTGAGTCATCTTCTTAACAGACGATCTTTGACGGTAGCTAAATAGCTAAAGCTAAAAAAGCAGAGAGAGAGAGAGAGAGAGAGGGAGAGAGAGACCGGGGCTTGCACGGTCCGTTCCTCGCTCCGGTATGATGACAGGTGACAGCAACATGACCTCCATCGTGCAGAGAATAGCTCGGCAGGCTCTCCTCACCTTCAGGAGTCCGCCTCGGGTCGGCGACGAGGCCGGGAAGTCTTTCCTGGAGAGCCGGAGCCAGCTGAAGAGCCTGATGACGGAAGTGCGAGCGGCGGACCTGAAGCTAGTGCCTCGAAGAGCCGACAACAGCGCGTCGTCCCCCCCGCCGCCGGCCCCGTACCGCCACAGCGGGCCTCCGGTCACCTACATGCACATTTGCGAGACGGACCAGTTCAGCATGGGGGTGTTTCTGCTCAAAAGCGGCGCCTCAATCCCGTTGCACGACCACCCTGGGATGCACGGCATGCTCAAAGTCCTGTACGGAAAGGTCCGGATCAGCTGCTTCGACAGGCTGGAGCGGCAGGGCGGCACGCCGGCAGCGCCTCCGCTCCCCCCGGCGCAGAAGGGCGCGCTGCAGCGCTCCCTGCTCCGCTCCACGGAGGTCCACACGGAGGAGAGCGGCCCGTGCGTGCTCTCCCCGGACCGGGACAACCTGCACCAGATCGACGCAGTGGACGGTCCTACTGCGTTCATGGACATCCTGGCCCCCCCGTACGACCCGGACGACGGCAGAGACTGCCACTACTACAAGGTGCTGACAGAAGCGGAGGTTAAAAACACAGAGCAGAAGGAGGTCTGGCTCGTGGAGATCTCGCAGCCTTCGGATTTCTGGTGCGGAGGGGAGCCGTACCCGGGCCCGGAGGTCTGCCTCTGATACCTTCTGACTCACCTGTACCCGCAACAGGTCTTCTTTTCTCCGGCTGGGCTGGGACTGGTTTATATGCAGCCTGTAGTGGCACGAGACCGGGACTTTGGACTTGGTTTGACAACACTAGGCTGACTAAAGGGTCTGCACCATATGATGCATAATATGCGATTTGAAACGATATTACTGCACCATATGATGCATAATATGCGATTTGAATCGATATTACTGACGATATGATGTATAATATGCGATTTGAAACGATATTACTGCACCATATGATGCATAATATGCGATTTGAAACGATATTACTGCACCATATGATGCATAATATGCGATTTGAAACGATATTACTGCACCATATGATGCATAATATGCGATTTGAAACGATATTACTGCACCATATGATGCATAATATGCGATTTGAAACGATATTACTGCACCATATGATGCATAATATGCGATTTGAATCGATATTACTGACGATATGATGCATAATATGCGATTTGAAACGATATTACTGCACCATATGATGTATAATATGCGATTTGAAACGATATTACTGCACCATATGATGCATAATATGCGATTTGAAACGATATTACTGCACCATATGATGCATAATATGCGATTTGAAACGATATTACTGCACCATATGATGCATAATATGCAATTTAAACGATATTACTTGTGATAAATTGGCTAAAAACAAGATATTAAAGTGTACTCATGTCTGCCTTTCTGATCATGATTCTGCTAAAATACAGCCAAGTGAGATTGTTGAATAAAAAAAAAAGGATTTCTAACATTGTTTTTGAATACATTGAACATTTAATAGAACATAAAAAGCACCATTTAAAAAAATAAATAAATAAATAAATAAAAAGGGTTACCTAACATCGGAAGAAACGTCGTCTTTACGTTTCCTTTTTGTCACTTTTAAATTTTTTTTGTTGCTTTTTCGTCTCCTTTTTACCGCCTTTTAGTCACCTTTGTTGTCTCCTTGTTGTCATGGTAACTGCAGACATAGGACTATGGTTACCTGGTCCTCAGGTCTCTGCAGGGTAAATCCAGACAGCTAGCTAGACTATCTGTCCAATCTGAGGACTATGGTTACCTGGTCCTCAGATCTCTGCAGGGTAAATCCAGACAGCTAGCTAGACTATCTGTCCAATCTGAGGACTATGGTTACCTGGTCCTCAGGTATCTGCAGGGTAAATCCAGACAGCTAGCTAGACTATCTGTCCAATCTGAGGACTATGGTTACCTGGTCCTCAGGTATCTGCAGGGTAAATCCAGACAGCTAGCTAGACTATCTGTCCAATCTGAGGACTATGGTTACCTGGTCCTCAGATCTCTGCAGGGTAAATCCAGACAGCTAGCTAGACTATCTGTCCAATCTGAGGACTATGGTTACCTGGTCCTCAGGTATCTGCAGGGTAAATCCAGACAGCTAGCTAGACTATCTGTCCAATCTGAGGACTATGGTTACCTGGTCCTCAGATCTCTGCAGGGTAAATCCAGACAGTTAGCTAGACTATCTGTCCAATCTGAGGACTATGGTTACCTGGCCCACACACAGGTTTCTCTATATAGCCCCCCCCCCTTGGTTTCTGTATGGAGCCGCCTTCCCACCCTACAGGTTTCTGTGTGGAGCTGCCCCCCCACCCTACAGGTTTTTCTATATAGGCCCCCCCACCCTACAGGTTTCTCTATATAGGCCCCCCACCCTACAGGTTTCTGTATGGAGCTGCCCCCCCAACCTACAGGTTTCTCTATATAGGCCCCCCCACCCTACAGGTTTCCTTATAGAGCCGCCCCCTACAGGTTTCTCTATAGCTCCCCCCTACAGGTTTCTCTATAGGGCCCCCTCTACAGGTTTCTCTATAGAGCTCCCCCTACAGGTTTCTCTATAGGGCCCCCTACAGGTTTCTCTATAGCTCCCCCCTACAGGTTTCTCTATAGGGCCCCCTCTACAGGTTTCTCTATAGAGCTCCCCCCTACAGGTTTCTCTATAGGGCCCCCTCTACAGGTTTCTCTATAGGGCCCCCTCACAGGCGCTGGGGGGGGGGGGGGTCATATAACTATTCCAATGACTCAGAAGCTGTTAGAAGGTAAATTGAGCTAAAAAACGACGTACTTCCCCTTTAAGAGCGGGATGACTTTCCCTCAAGCAGCGAAGACGTGAAGCTAAACAAATTAATTTGAAATTCGGCGCTGAAGCCAAAGGGAGCTGAGCCAGAAGGCAAAGCTCTCGATCTACCGGGCAATTTTCGTTCCTACCCTCACCGATGGTCATGAAGGCTGGGTCAGGACCAAAAGAACCAGATCCAGGGTACAAGCGGCCGAAATGGGTTTCCTCAGGAGGGGGTCTGGTTTCCTCAGGAGGGGGGCTGGCGTCTCCCTTAGAGATCGGGTGAGAAGCTCAGTCCTCCGAGAGGAGCTCGGAGTAGAGCCGCTGCTCCTTCACGTCGAAAGGAGCCAGTTGAGGTGGTTCGGGCATCTGGTAAGGATGCCTCCTGGGGGGGTCCCTAGGGAGGTGGTCCAGGCACGTCCAGCTGGGAGGAGGCCTCGGAGAAGACCCAGGACTAGGTGGAGGGACGTCCAGCTGGGAGGAGGCCACTGGGAAGACCCAGGACTAGGTGGAGGGACGTCCAGCTGGGAGGAGGCCACTGGGAAGACCCAGGACTAGGTGGAGGGACGTCCAGCTGGGAGGAGGCCTCGGGGAAGACCCAGGACTAGGTGGAGGGACGTCCAGCTGGGAGGAGGCCACTGGGAAGACCCAGGACTAGGTGGAGGGACGTCCAGCTGGGAGGAGGCCTCTGGGAAGACCCAGGACTAGGTGGAGGGACGTCCAGCTGGGAGGAGGCCACTGGGAAGACCCAGGACTAGGTGGAGGGACGTCCAGCTGGGAGGAGGCCTCGGGGAAGACCCAGGACTAGGTGGAGGGACGTCCAGCTGGGAGGAGGCCACTGGGAAGACCCAGGACTAGGTGGAGGGACGTCCAGCTGGGAGGAGGCCACTGGGAAGACCCAGGACTAGGTGGAGAGATTATATCTCCAACCTGGCCTGGGAACACCTCGGGACCCCCCAGTTGGAGCTGGTTGATGTGGCTCGGGAAAGGGAAGTTTGGGGTCCCCTACTGGAGCTGCTGCCCCCACGACCCGAGACCAGATAAGCTTAAAAAAATAAGCTTATTGTGAAACTGACATTATTCTGGATATGACACTTATGTTGTTTCCATAGTGGATTTTTAACATGAATTATAACTGTCTATTTTAGCCATTAGCCTGGCTTCGCCCTCCTTTATTCATAATTCTCATTTCCTAATACATAACTTTATTGAACTCTTCATTGCACTCATGCCTCTATATTGTTTCTGTTTAGAGTATGTATGTATTAGTGTAGGCTATATATTAGTGTGTATATTTTTGTTTTGGTTGTTTTGTACGTGTAAGCACAGTGTGAGTAACGATGCTCCAAAGAAAAACTCCTCGTATGTGTCCTCATACCTGGCACATTCGGATTCTATGTAGGAGCGCTCCATTTGAGCTCCGCCCGGCCGGTGCGCCGGGCGGAGCTCCGTAGCCGGCGTCACATGACCAGTCAGCGCTCTCGTACTCCTGCTAGCATACGTCTTGGTTTGCGTACGTTGTCGTACGATATACGAACTCGTTAATAAGAACGCTTTGCTCTCAGTCGCTGTTGAGGCGTAAGAACCGCGCGTTCCCCGCCATCCACACCTCCATCTCATTGATTACCACACACCTCCATCTCATTGATTACCACACACCTCCATCTCATTGATTACCACACACCTCCATCTCATTGATTACCACACACCTCCATCTCATTGATTACCACACACCTCCATCTCATTGATTACCACACACCTCCATCTCATTGATTACCACACCTCCATCTCATTGATTACCACACACCTCCATCTCATTGATTACCACACACCTCCATCTCATTGATTACCACACACCTCCATCTCATTGATTACCACACCCGTAAATATTACTTATTCCCAGTGACGTAGCACACCTTGTGCAATACTAGAAGTGGCTAAAATAACTACCAAACTAAAAGAGTGGATACGAATGGCTCTGAAAATACTCTGGTACAAGTAAAAGTATTGCTTTTAAAATTCAGTAAAAGTGTGTAAGTATCATCAGGAGAATGTAGTTAAAGTATAAAAGTGAAGAAGAATCCTAAAAAGGACCCAATCAGCTGTTTAATGACATCATCATCTCAGCTGATATATGACATCATCATCATCTCAGCTGATATATGACATCATATCAGCTGATATATGACATCATCATCATCTCAGCTGATATATGACATCATCATCATCTCAGCTGATATATGACATCATCATCATCTCAGCTGATATATGACATCATCTCAGCTGATATATGACATCATCATCATCTCAGCTGATATATGACATCATCATCATCTCAGCTGATATATGACATCCTCATCATCTCAGCTGATATATGACATCATCATCTCAGCTGGACCTGGAGCCCTTATATTGTTGCTATGGTTACTTTATAATTAACATCAGATTATAAACTACATGTGTTTAATGTGCAGGAATCTCAATGTGGAAAGTAACTAGTAACTAAAGTAACTAGTAACTAAAGTAACTAGTGACTAAAGTAACTAGTAACTAAAGCTGTCAGATGAA
Organism: Etheostoma nigrum; assembly: GCA_029931835.1. Classification (NCBI taxonomy): domain Eukaryota; kingdom Metazoa; phylum Chordata; class Actinopteri; order Perciformes; family Percidae; genus Etheostoma; species Etheostoma nigrum. Next base: position 1,652,130 of record CM057253.1, read on the forward strand.
TGTAGTGGAGTAACTAGTAACTAAAGTAACTAGTAACTAAAGTAACTAGTAACTAAAGCTGCCAGATGAATGTAGTGGAGTAACTAGTAACTAAAGTAACTAGTAACTAAAGTAACTAGTAACTAAAGCTGCCAGATGAATGTAGAGTAAATAAAGTAACTAGTAACTAAAGTAACTAGTAACTAAAGCTGTCAGATGAATGTAGTGGAGTAACTAGTAACTAAAGCTGTCAGATGAATGTAGTGGAGTAACTAGTAACTAAAGTAACTAGTAACTAAAGTAACTAGTAACTAAAGCTGCCAGATGAATGTAGAGTAAATAAAGTAACTAGTAACTAAAGTAACTAGTAACTAAAGCTGTCAGATGAATGTAGTGGAGTAACTAGTAACTAAAGTAACTAGTAACTAAAGCTGCCTGATGAATGTAGAGTAAATAAAGTAACTAGTAACTAAAGTAACTAGTACCTAAAAGTAACTAGTAACTAAAGTAGAATATTTCTCTCTGAAATGTAGCGGAGTAGAAGTAGAAAGTACCAGAGTAAATGTACTTAGTTACATTCCACCACGACTTCTTTTAAACGATTTGGCTTTTAATGTGATTCTTTCCATCTTTTGTGAAAATAAACCAAAATAAAAGATCAGAGTTGGGCTCTTCTGGCGGAAGAAGTGTTGAGATCCTTTACTTCAGTAAAAGTACTAATACCACACTGTAAAAAATACTCTGTTACAAGTAAAAGTACTAATACATTCCACCACTGTGGCAGGAGGTGTTCACATTCAGAAACTTTACATTCAGCGCATTCATCTGCGCATGCGCAGTGTGGATGTTAGGACGCGGACGACTTTCTCTCTTTCTGCCGCAGGTGGATCTTCATGTGGCGCCTCCTCTCGTCGCTGCGGGCGAACTTCCTCCCGCACTGGTCGCAGGAGAAGGGTTTCTCCCCGGTGTGCGTGCGGATGTGCGTGGTGAGGTGGTCGCTGCGGCTGAAGTTGCGCATGCAGATGCGGCACTGGAACGGTTTGTGCCCGGTGTGGATGCGCAGGTGCCGGCTGAGCTCGTCCGACCGGGAGAACCTGCGGTCGCAGCCCTCGGCCGGGCACGGGTACGGCCTCTGGTGCACGGGCGTCTTACTCGGCCGGTTCGGGTACTTCCTCGGTCTCAGGATCGGCCTGAGAGGGAGGCTCTGGTGGCTGGGGAAAGCCGCGGACATGGGGCCGTCCGCGGCGGACGTGGGCGCGCCGAGCGTAAAGTTCCTGATGGTGTTGAGAGGAGTGAGAGGCGGAGGCACCCTGAGCGCGTGGATGTCTCTCTGGCAGCTCTGCTGGTAGAAGCCCCCGTACTCTGGCATGATGGAGAGCAGCGCGGCGCCGTCTACGGTCGGTTTGGGAACCGGGTTGTAGGATGGAGGCGCGTGGTAGGACACTGCGCAGGTGGATGTGGCTAGATACCCCCCTGCCGACTGGTCCGGGTACATGTCCCCGCTGCAGGAGTAAGAAGGGGCCGGGTGTGTGTAAGGGTGGGGGTGGGGGTGGGGGTGAGGGGGCGCGTACATGTGGCTGATGTCCGGCTGGCTGTGCGCCATACTTCCTTCCCCCGCGTCTCCTTCTCCTCCTTCTGCGTAAATATTCGGCGACGCTGAACACGATTCAGAGACTGTGTCGGGCCCCGGGGTGCCAATGTCAGCCCTTATCACGTCGACAAGGTCCTCTGGTGTCCACGGTCCTCCCGGGCCTCTGGAGTCCACCGAGAACTTGCCCGTAAACACCACGGGGTGCGTGCGTAAAGTGGCCACGTACTGCGTCAAGTCGCCGTGGAGACAAAGCTCAGATGCGCCTCCTGAAAAATACAGAAAACACTCGGTTAGAAGGCTCAAAACAAGAGCTGGACAGATTCATCGATTAGTTGTCTACTATTAAATTAATCGACAACTGGATTTGAGTAATTTTTATGATTTTTTTTTAAAATTGTGTTCTTGAAATATTGTAGTTACTGTGTCATATTTTCTTGATTTTGTTTGAGTGGGTGGTGATGTTCTAGTCTCTTCTCTCGTTAAATTGTATGAAATTTAAAGGGAGTTTGGTTGCAGATCAACAGAGCTGCAGAGATTAATCGGTTAGTTGTCAATTAAATTGTTCACCCACTATTTTTCATAATCGATTTGAGTCATTTTTATAATGAAAAAAGTAAAAAAATCTCCAATGTCAAAATGTGATTTCTTTTCTAGTATCTTCTCTCCTCTGTGTCAGTAGACTGAATATCTTTGAGTTGTGGACAAAACGAGACATTTGAGGACGTTATATTGGGAATTTGGGGAACACTGATGCACATTTTTTTTTACAATTTTCTGACATTTTAGAGACAAAACAACTCATCCATTCACCCAGAAAACAACCCACACATTAACCATTAGTTGCTGCTCTAGCCTAAATATCAACCTTTCAGTCATTCATCTCGTTACGCGGAGCTCCGTGAACGCAACACTTCGCCACGATGGAGTTGACTGTCCATTCAAAACACTTGAATGCAATCCAAGTAACATTTCCTCTGCTTTCACAGAGGAACATGCCACCGATTCTCATCGCTGTCACTCTCCTGTTCAACAGCCTCTTCTTTAAAAACAACCATCGCCCCCTCCGCCGCGTACGCGTCTTTGGGAATATTATCCGCAGTTCTGCTGAGAGACACTGGCACTTCCTCCGCTACTTTAGCACACATCCTGGACAATCAGGCGATTCAAAATGAAGAGTTACGAGTCAAATCTTCTGCCTAACTGACTGCATGTCAAACATGTTTGTTCCGCCTCTCGTCCCTCCAGCAGCTCCCTGGATGCGGCGGTGAGGTTATGAAGGGAATCTCTGCGCGTCCCGGTGCGTCATTCACCGAATATGGACATGGGGGTTAAAAAAAGAAAGAAGAGGAAACTCCAGAAAACTGGTAGAGCTCACCGAGAGACAATTAGAGTTGCATGTTGAGAGTTTATCCTAATGCACAAAACAACTCCATGTGTCTCCATGTGTCTTTAACGGGTTTTGACTGTCCTGATATTTTTTCAATTTCAATTTTATTTCTAGTATCAATTCATAACAAGAGTTATCTCCAGGCACTTTACAGGTAGAGCAGGTCTAGACAACATGGGGACAACATGGGGACAACATGAGGACAACATGAGGGCAACATGGGGACAACATGGGGACAACATGAGGACAACATGAGGGCAACATGAGGGCAACATGAAGACACATGGGGACAACATGAGGACAACCCGAGGACAACGTGAGGGCAACATGAGGACAATATGGGGACAACATGAGGACAACATGAAGACAACCCGAGGACAATGTGAGGATAACGTGAGGGCAAAATGAGGACAACATGGGGACAACATGAGGACAACATGAAGACAACATGAGGGCAACATGAAGACAACATGAGGACAACATGAAGACAACATGAGGGCAACATGAAGACAACATGAGGGCAACATGAAGACAACATGAGGACAACCCGAGGACAACGTGAGGACAACATGAGGGCAACATGAAGACAACATGGGGACAACATGAGGACAACATGAAGACAACATGAGGGCAACATGAAGACAACATGAGGACAACATGAGGGCAACATGAAGACAACATGAGGACAACATGAAGACAACATAAGGACAACATGAGGACAACATGAGGACAACATGAAGACAACTTGAGGGTTAACGTGTGAGGAGCGTTGGTGGGAACCATCCTCGTTACTTTTTTGTTTGAAAGAAACCATAAATTTCTGATTATAGAAACTTTTTTGGAAAGGGGACAGATTAGACTCGAGGACATCAGGAGGGTTGAGATGTTTTTGGGGTGTCGGCAGAAGACATTTAAGTGTCTTTGGGTTGTTGATGATTGGAGAGCGAAGCTGAAGCCTTCTGCTGCGTCACATGAACGCACCGCGAGCCTTTTCAACGCCCACGCTTACAAAAATGTTGGTGTGTATTGTCGTTGTGTGGCGAGCCGCCCACCCTGTGGCAGATGGGGGTTTGGCCGGTCCGCGTGCACACACACACACACACACACACACACACACACACACGAGGGAGCACACACACACACACACACATACACACACACACATGCACACACACAGAGGAAACACACACACTTTCTTACAAACACAAACACTCCCACACACAGATACACATTTTCACTTGTTCTCAAATGTATCTCGCATCCAAACACACACACACACACACACACACACACACATACACACACACACATGCACACACACAGAGGAAACACACACACGCACGCACACACACACACACACACACAGAGGAAACACACACACACACACACACACATGCACACATGCAAATACACACTTTCACTTGGTTTTTCTCTGTAACTAATATACACACCAACACACACACTTTCTCTGTCAAAATCTGTCAGACAAACACACATAAACCCACACACACACACACAATCTTTTTTTTTTCTCTTTCCACATGCATGCACGCACACATCCTCGCACACACACACACACACACACACAATCTCTTTTACCTCTTTTCACATGCACACACACATCCACGCATGCATGACATGCACACACACAATACACACACACACACACACACATACACACACACACAACACACACATACGCACACACACATCCACGCATGCATGACGTGCACACACACAACACACACACACACACACACAATCTGTTTTACCTCTTTCGACATGCACACACACACACACACACACCCACACAACACACACATACGCACACACACATCCACGCATGCATGACGTGCACACACACACACACACACACACACACACACATCTCTTTTACCTCTTTCCACATGCACACACACATCCACGCATGCATGACGTGCACACACACACATGCACACACACACACACACACACACACACACACACACACAGCTCCTTGGGGACGGTGCCCTGCTTGCACCCTTCGCCCACGCTCCTCAGGGCTGCCGAGGCTCTGGGGGGGTTTTGGTTTTGTGTTTGGTGGCTCGGGTGTCAGCCGGGGGTCCTGCCGGCTCGGCAGACCCCACCACGCCGATTAATCATCTGTCATCTGCAGTTTTTGTTAATATGGATCTTTGTCTTTGTCCTCGGCTGACCGCCTGCTCCCCTTTCTTCTTCACATCTCTGCAGTCAACAAACAACAGACACAGCCAAACGGACTCGTTTCTGCGACTCTCGTTCTCCGAGTCGAAAGGCTTGCTGCAGTCATGGGACATGTGTGTGTCCTTCCAGACTTCAAAACACCAAGTCACATGTGTAGCATCAAAACTACTGGAGCAGTACCAAAACAATAGGTCGCTTTGGTCTCCCTAGCGAATGAAGACTTGTCCATCAAACTCAAACTACGTAACACTAACTTATTAACTTTAGTTTTACAGTTATTTTAGGAATTTATGGTCAATAAAGCTCATTTATAGGAAATTATACCTAATGTTTGAGTTAGAAAAGCAGAAATTAGGAATTATTGAGACTAAAATTAAAGGAATGGATGTTGATGATAATCACAGACTGGAATATGTCAACTTTTACTCAATACTATTTCAAAAACACTTCCATTTGTTTTACAATGCTATAAAATTGAATAAGACGCCCCAAAATTAATGAAAGTAGAGATTTGTACTTGGCAAAGAGCGTTGGGTGGAATCAATCATGTTATTTTGGGGAATTAAAAAGAACATTGATATAGGACAACATGAGGACAACATGGGGACAACATGAGGACAACATGGGGGCAACATGGGGACAACATGGGGACAACATGGGGACAACATGAGGACAACATGAGGACGACATGAAGACAACATGGGGACAACATGGGGACAACATGAGGACAACATGGGGACAACATGAGGACAACATGGGGACAACATGAAGACAACATGAGGACAACATGGGGACAACATGAAGACAACATGGGGACAACATGAGGACAACATGAGGACAACATGTGGACAACATGAAGACAACATGGGGACAACATGGAGACAACATGAGGACGACATGAGGACAACATGAGGGCAACATGAGGACAACATGAGGACAACATGAGGGCAACATGAGGACAACATGAGGGCAACATGAGGACGACATGGGGACAACATGAGGACAACATTGGGACAACATGGGGACAACATAAAGGACAACGAGAGGACAACATGGAGACAACATGAGGACGACATGAGGACAACATGAGGGCAACATGAGGACAACATGAGGGCAACATGAGGACAACATGAGGACAACATGAGGGCAACATGAGGACAACATGAGGACAACATGAGGGCAACATGAGGACAACATGAGGGCAACATGAGGACGACATGGGGACAACATGAGGACAACATTGGGACAACATGGGGACAACATAAAGGACAACGAGAGGACAACATGGAGACAACATGAGGACGACATGAGGACAACATGAGGGCAACATGAGGACAACATGAGGGCAACATGAGGACAACATGAGGACAACATGAGGGCAACATGAGGACAACATGGGGACAACATGGGGACAACATGAGGGCAACATGAGGACAACATGGGGACAACATGGGGACAACATGAGGGCAACATGAGGACAACATGGGGACAACATGGGGAAAACATGGGGACAACATGAGGACAACATGAGGACGACATGAAGGCAACATGGGGACAACATGGGGACAACATGAGGACAACATGGGGACAACATGAGGACAACATGAGGACAACATGGGGACAACATGAAGACAACATGAGGACAACATGGGGACAACATGAAGACAACATGGGGACAACATGAGGACAACATGAGGACAACATGGGGACAACATGGAGACAACATGAGGACGACATGAGGACAACATGAGGGCAACATGAGGACAACATGAGGACAACATGAGGGCAACATGAGGACAACATGAGGGCAACATGAGGACGACATGGGGACAACATGAGGACAACATGAGGACAACATGAAGGACAACATGGGGACAACATGAGGACAACATGAGGACAACATGAGGACAACATGAAGACAACATGAGGACAACATGAGGGCAACATGAGGGCAACATGAGGGCAACATGAGGACAACATGAGGACAACATGAGGGCAACATGAGGACAACATGAAGACAACATGAGGACAACATGAGGGCAACATGAGGGCAACATGAGGACAACATGAGGACACCATGAGGGCAACATGAGGACAACATGAGGACAACATGAAGACAACATGAGGACAACATGAGGACAACATGAGGACAACATGAGGTTCTCCATGTTTTGAACCTGATTTTATTTAATCAGTTGTCCCACATGGATAAAGTGTCGTCCTCATGTTGCCCTCATGTTGTCTTCATGTCGTCTTCATGTCGTCCTCATGTTGTCTTCATGTTGCATTTGTATACGTAGCAACGACTGGATGATCTGTAAAACATCGATCCCGTGCACGTTGAATCTGTTTTAGGGAGAAAATCTAATATCACGATATTATTGACCAAATACCTCGATATCGACGCTGCAACGACATCGTAGCGTTGTTACTTTCACAGAATATCCACACCATGAGATTGTTAATAATCATCAGTAATGTGGATATAATGACTAAGTGAATAAAGGATAATAATAGAACAGTTAAACAGGCTGGTAAGGTCAGAAATAACATGAATTTACTGTAATTTAGCCTTTAAAACCAGGAAAAGACACTTATACCAAAATATAAGACGATATCTAGTCTCATACTGTATATATATATATATATATATATATATATATATATATATTAATTGGTGTCTGTCTCATGTATCTGTATCTTTGTTGTTGTTTTTGTGGACCGTGAGTCTAATAATAAATCTATCTATCTATCTATTTATTTATATACATATATATATATATATATATGTATATATATATATATATATATATATATATACACACACACACATATCTATGAATGGGCTGCAGGATATAAGGAGAATATGCGTCATGCAGTAACATTACCTGCGATAAATAATCAGGTATTTTTCAGTATTATAAAAAGGAAAAATAAAATAAAAAAGGAAATTATTTCCAACATTGTTTTATTGAACAAGTTGAACACTGAATTCAATAAAAGGCATTTTTTTTTCTCTTTTTGTTCCTTTTTTAAGATCAGATGCTCAGACTTCATATAAACACCTTAATAATTTGGATTTTTGCTGCCGTTTGGGAAACATTGCACATTAACAGATATTTAGATTATTTTTGGAAGAGATCTCCGCTGATGTACTTCTACGTTGTTCTCATATATATATATATATATATATATATATCTGTATATATATATAATATATTCTCATGATGGACAAATAAAAAGAAGGAATGTAGAAATCTGGTCTCCGTTATGCCATGCGGTCTACCCCCGCCCCCCTTACGCTGAATCTTATTGTCAAAGAAACGATGCCCAGACGTTAAATAAACACCATAAATCATCATAAATCATCATAAATCATCTGGTGTCCGGATGGAAGGCGTTTCAAAATTGAAAATCAGCCCTTTTGTTGACGCTTTTTATCGATGTTTTCAACTTTTTCTTACGTTTTTGTCCCTTTTTTCAACACTTTTGATGCTTTTTTTCAATGTTTTGTCACTATTTTGACGTTTAACACTACGTAACATTAACTTATTAACTTTAGTTTTACAGTTATTTTTGGAATTTATGGTCAATAAACCTCATTTATAGGAAATTATACCTAATGGTTGAGTTAGAAAAGCAGAAATTAGGAATTATTGAGACTAAAATTAAAGGAATGGATGTTGATGATAATCACAGACTGGAATATGTCAACTTTTACTCAATACTATTTCAAAAACACTTCCATTTGTTTTACAATGCTATAAAATTGAATAAGACGCCCCAAAATTAATGAAAGTAGAGATTTGTACTTGGCAAAGAGCGTTGGGTGGAATCAATCATGTTATTTTGGGGAATTAAAAGAACATTGATATAGGACAACATGGGGACAACATGAGGACAACATGAGGACAACATGAAGATAACATGAGGGCAACATGGGGACAACATGAAGACAACATGAGGGCAACATGAGGACAACATGAGGGCAACATGAGGACAACATGAAGACAACATGAGGACAACATGAGGACAACATGAGGACAACATGAGGGCAACATGAGGACAACATGAAGACAACATGAGGACAACATGAGGACAACATGAAGATAACATGAGGACAACATGAGGGCAACATGGGGACAACATGAAGACAACATGGGGACAACATGAAGACAACATTAGGACAACATGAAGACAACATGAGGACAACATGAGGACAACATGAAGACAACATGAGGACAACATGAGGACAACATGAAGATAACATGAGGACAACATGAGGACAACATGAAGATAACATGAGGACAACATGAGGGCAACATGGGGACAACATGAAGACAACATGGGGACAACATGAAGACAACATGAGGACAACATGAAGACAACATGAGGACAACATGAGGACAACATGGGGACAACATGAGGACAACATGAAGACAACATGAGGACAACATGAGGACAACATGAGGGCAACATGAGGACAACATGAGGACAACATGAAGACAACATGAGGACAACATGAAGACAACATGAGGACAACATGAGGACAACATGAAGAGAACATGAGGACAACATGAGGACAACATGAAGAGAACATGAGGACAACATGAGGACAACATGAGGACAACATGAAGAGAACATGAGGACAACATGAGGACAACATGAGGACACCATGAGGGCAACATGAGGACACCATGAGGGCAACATGAGGACAACATGAGGACAACATGAGGGCAACATGAGGACACCATGAGGGCAACATGAGGACACCATGAGGGCAACATGAGGACAACATGAAGACAACATGAGGGCAACATGAGGACAACATGAAGACAACATGAGGGCAACATGAGGTCAACATGAGGACAACATGAGGACAACATGAGGTCAACATGAGGACAACATGAGGACAACATGAGAGCAACATGAGGACACCATGAGGGCAACATGAGGACACCATGAGGGCAACATGAGGACAACATGAAGACAACATGAGGGCAACATGAGGACAACATGAAGACAACATGA
>CM057253.1:1672319-1764819 GCA_029931835.1 Etheostoma nigrum
TCTCATTGGTTCGGCCAAATTTAAAAGTACCGTTTGAACCATTTCTTGTCAGAGAGCGCGATAGAGGCTAGAAACTGCGGGCTGGACGGACACTGCGCTGTTGGAGGAGGCAGGAGACGATTAAAATACAATCTACACGTCTTATTTACTCCTAGTGGATAACAATAAGCGGATCATTTGCAAAGGGAGAGGAAGATTTAGCGTGATTCGGTGAGTCGGAGTAGCCGTTAACACCAGTTTAAACGTAAGCTAGCGTTAGCTAACAGCTAGCATATAGCTGTTGTTTTAGTTTAATGTCGTCTCGGCGTTGTTGGGTTGTGTGTGTTTTTAATTTAAAGTGTGTAACGTCACTTGTAGGCTCGTTTTTCAAGCGGAGGAGGAGGACATCTTTCTGCAGCCATGAACGGCATGAAACGGGAGGAGAAGGGGAGAAACATCCAGGTGGTTGTCAGATGCAGGTACGCACAGAAAAACGTGTACTTTTACTACAATAATCAAGCTAGGATGCATGCAATCAGAGCTGGAGAGAGTACTACAATAGTGTACTTAAAGAATCAGAAATACTTCATTGATCCCTGAAGGGAAATTCTGTGTTGCAGTTGCACAAATAGTAGAAATATCAAGTAGAAATATATAAATAAAGTGATAATAATAATAATACTGTAAGTGTCTGAAAATCTTTATAGACCGATGTTTTCAAGGTAACGTTGTTTTAGGAGTCTTAAACTCTTTTACACACGTTATTCATATATATATATATATATATATATATATATATATATATATATATATATATATATATATATATTAAGCTAGTATACTTAGCTTACACATATGCTGCTGCACCCCCATCTTATGTCTTTATTAAAATAATTAAGCTAGTATACATGCAATCAGGGCTGGAGAGAGTACTACAATAGTGTACTTAAGTTAAAGTGTCTGACAATCTTTATAGACACAACTCTTGCTGATGTTTTTAGGATTTTAGTAGTCTTAAACTCTTTTACACACATGCTGTTGCACCTCCGTCTTATGTCTTTATTAAAATAATTAAGCTAGTATACATGCAATCAGAGCTGGAGAGAGTACTACAATAGTGTACTTAAAGAATCAGAAATACTTCATTGATCCCTGAAGGAAAATTCTGTGTTGCAGTTGCACAAATAGTATAAATATCAAGTAGAAATATATAAATAAAGTAATAATAATAAGACTGTAAGTGTCTGGAAAATCTTTATAGACCGATGTTTTCAAGGTAATGTTAGTTTAGGAGCCTTAAAACACTCTTTCACACACACACACACACACATATATATGTATATGTATGTATATATATATATATATATCTATCTATCTATCTATCTATCTCTCTATCTATCTCTTCCTATCTCTCTCTCATTACTATAGAGCAGGGGTCTTCGAAAAATAACCTTTAAAAAGATTTAAATATATAAAATGTCATAGATATTTATTGATCCCAATAAAATGGGAAATTATACACACAGCACAGAATATAAATATAATGAATTACTAGGATGCAATATACATACATACAATATACATGGAATAATACTAGGATAAAATACAAGAATAAGTATTTAAATATATACACGTTGAGAATACAAAAATGTGCAACGTGCAGAATTCCTAAAATAATCATAGTATCATATAATAAATAAATGGACAAGGCTGTACTCTACATGTACTGTTCCTCTTTATATCGACTTTTATTTTCACCAAAAATGACCAATAGGGTGCGCCTTTATTTTGAAATTCCCACTTTACCTCATATCATCTGTAAGCTGCTTTCTATTTATGATAATTAATAGAAAGCTATTATGATAATAATAATCTATTTATGATAATGAATAGAAAGCATGACTGATAATACATTCTTTACATACCTCTGCATGTCATACATTTTTCTTCGGATTTGGAAATAGTTTAAAAATCTTTCTTATTAACATATTTTTTGAGGATTCTTGGAATAATTACAGAGTAGTTGTGTGTTGTTGAACGACCTTTTGGGGGTTTTTGGGAAGCCCTCCTGGATGTATCTTAAGTCTTGAGATAAAAATCATATCTTTAACGTAAGAATTAAGACTTATCTCAAATTTGACCCATTTTCAATGAGTTTCTATCTCAGAAATTTGGGTTTCTTACAACCAAGTTGTCAAAAAGAAGAACGTGGACGCTTCCATTCGACGCTCTTCACACGTAAAATAAAGGATCGGTTCACTACTTTCATTGAATTTGGGTGTTTTTTAATTAAATTTGACAGCATTTGAAAAAGAACTGATACCAGAATGTTGGAAAAAGTGACAAATGTCAGAAAAAAAACTTAAATGTGAGGACAACACAACCAAAAAAGTGCAGAAAAAAATCAACAAGAACCCGTTACAAATTATCAAAAAAGTTGCAGATTAATTGAACAGTTGACAGTTAGTTGATTGATCTTTGCAGCTCTAGTTTTTTTTGGGGATTGCTTATTTGTCCCAGCCTTTAGCCCACATACACACACACACACACATCTGGACTCACATACACTGTAAAAAAAGAAAAAGTACCAACAGTACCTTTTAAGGAACAAGACCTTGTCCCTGGGGGGGTACCCTCAAAGGGACATTGTTGTACCTTGAATAAGAGGATCACATTTGGACCTTAGCTGTTTGCAGGGCTGTAGTACTCGAATCCGGTCTTGGACTCGAGTCCGGACTCAAGACCATTTTTCTATGGTCTCGGACTTGTCTCGGCCACTGGTCTTGCCCAATATGGCTTTTGGTCTGGACCGGGTCCAGGTGTCTTTATTATGTTGATAATAATATTGGAGGGGAAGTGAAACCCAAAATGATTGTCTTGATACTGTCATGCATAAGACCTTTATTCCTGTCCTGGACTCGGTCTTGACTCGGACTCAAACTTCTTTGGACTCTGTCTTGACTTGGACTCCACTAGTCCTGGTCTTGGACTTGTCTTGGACTCGCCTAAGGTGGTCTTGACTACAGCCCTGCCTGTTTGTACCTTCTAAGGGACAATATTAAACCTTTGAGGATCAATAATGTACCTTAAAAGGTACAAATATGTACCTTGCACCTCAGAAAGTACACACTGTACAACGGAAGGTGCAGAAATGTACCTTCAAGATACATTTTTGTACTTTTAAGGGAACATTTGCTAAGTTTGTACCTTAGGGAACAAAAATGGACCTGTATTGGACCTCTTTTGTTGACAGTGTAGATACCTGAAAACTTGACTGATAATTTATGGTAAATGTCTTTTTTTTATACCCAAAGGTTTTATTGTTATTGTTGTCTTTATACTGTCTTTTTCTCTCTATACTGTTTTTTTTTTTTGCTGAAAACTGCTGCTGGAAATTTTAAATTTCCCTTGCGGGAGTCATCCCAAAAGAATTAATAAGGAGAAGTCTACCATCCGATAATCTGTTAATCTGTTTTCAGGCCTTTCAACACGATGGAGCGCAAGTCCTCGTACGGGGTCATGGACTGCGACCCCCTCAGGAAGGAGGTGAGCATGCGGACGGGGGGCATGAACGACAAGGCGGCGAGGAAGACCTACACCTTCGACATGGTGAGTGGACGTGGTCCGACACCCGATACGATAAAGATGCTTTTTAATAATTAAACCGCTTTCACCCTAAAATGTGTTTGTGATTTTTACCTTCTTTATTTTTTTTAATAAGTTAAAACTCAGCAGTTGTCTAATGCTTGTATGATATTGTTGTGTTACCACTGTGTCTTACAGCCCTTTCACTAATTATACAGCTTGCTGTTATTTAGTTTTCGGCCTTAAAATATAGCCGCATGGCGCTTCTCTCTCTCTCTCTCTCTCTCTCTCGACCTCTCTCTCTCTCGACCTCTATATCTCTCTCCCTCTAGATCTCTATCTATATCTCTCTCTATCCATATCTCTCTCCCTCTAGATCTCTATCTATATCTCTCTATCTATAGATCTCTATCTATAGATAGAGAGATATAGATAGAGATCTCTATCTATATCTCTCTATCTATATCTCTCTCTATCCATATCTCTCTCCCTCTAGATCTCTATCTATATCTCTCTCTATCCATATCTCTCTCCCTCTAGATCTCTATCTATATCTCTCTATCTCTCTCCCTCTATCTATATCTCTCTCCCTCTAGATTTCTATCCATATCTCTCTCCCTCTAGATCTCTATCTCTCTATCATATCTCTCTCCCTCTAGATCTCTATCTATATCTCTCTATCTCTCTCCCTCTATCTATAGATCTCTATCTATATCTCTCTATCTATATCTCTCTACCTATATCTCTCTATCCATATCTCTCTACCTATAACTCTCTATCTCTCTATCATATCTCTCTCCCTCTAGATCTCTATCTATATCTCTCTATCTCTCTACCTATATCTATAGATCTATCTATATCTCTCTCCCTCTAGATCTCTATCTATAGATTTCTATCTATATCTCTCTCCCTCTAGATCTCTATCTATATCTCTCTCTATCTATAGATCTCTATCCATATCTCTCTCCCTCTAGATCTCTATCTATATCTCTCTATCTCTCTCCCTCTATCTATAGATCTCTATCTATATCTCTCTCCCTCTAGATCTCTATCTATAGATTTCTATCTATATCTCTCTCCCTCTAGATCTCTATCTATATCTCTCTCTATCTATATCTCTCTCTATCTATATCTCTCTCTATCTATATCTCTCTCTATCTATGTCTCTCTCTATCTATATCTCTCTCCCTCTAGATCTATATCTCTCTATCTATAGATCTCTATCCATATCTCTCTCCCTCTAGATCTCTATCTATAGATCTCTATCTATATCTCTCTATCTATATCTCTCTCCCTCTAGATCTCTATCTATAGATTTCTATCCATATTTCTCTCCCTCTAGATCTCTATCTATATCTCTGTCTATCTATATCTCTCTCCCTCTAGATCTCTCTCTATATCTCTCTATCTATAGATCTCTATCCATATCTCTCTCCCTCTAGATCTCTATCTAAATCTCTCTATCTATAGATCTCTATCTATATCTCTCTATCTCTATCTCTCTCCCTCTATCTATATCTCTCTCCCTCTAGATCTCTATCTATATCTCTCTACCTATATCTCTCTATCCATATCTCTCTACCTATAACTCTCTATCTCTCTATCATATCTCTCTCCCTCTAGATCTCTATCTATATCTCTCTATCTATATCTCTATCTATAGATCTATATCTCTCTCCCTCTATCTCTCTCCCTCTATATCTCTCTCCCTCTATCTATATCTCTATCTCTCTATCCATATCTCTCTCCCTCTAGATCTCTATCTATATCTCTCTATCTATATCTCTCTCCCTCTATCTCTCTATCCATATCTCTCTCCCTCTAGATCTCTATCTATATCTCTCTATCTATATCTCTATCCCTCTATCTCTCTCCCTCTATCTCTCTATCTATATCTCTCTCTCTATCTATATCTCTCTCCCTCTAGATCTCTATCTAGATCTCTCTCTAGATCTCTCTTTGTGTATACACTACACACACACACATGTATATGTATGTATATGTATATACAGTGGGTACGGAAAGTATTCAGACCCCTTTAAATTTTTCACTCTTTGTTTCATTGCAGGCATTTTCCAAAAATCAAAAAAGTTCATTTTATTTCTCAGTAATGTACACTCAGCACCCCATCTTGGACAGAAAAAAACAGAAATGTAGAAATTTTTGCAAATTTATTAAAAAACAAAAACTGAAATATCACATGGTCATAAGTATTCAGACCCTTTGTTCAGTATTTAGTAGAAGCACCCTTTTGATCTAATACAGCCATGAGTCGTTTTGGGAAAGATGCAACAAGTTTTTCACATCTGGATTTGGGTATCCTCTGCCATTCCTCCTTGCAGATCCTCTCCAGTTCTGTCAGGTTGGATGGTAAACGTTGGTGGACAGTCATTTTCAGGTCTCTCCAGAGATGCTCAATTGGGTTTAAGTCAGGGCTCTGGCTGGGCCATTCAAGAACAGCCACGGAGTTGTTGTGAAGCCACTCCTTCGTTATTTTAGCGGTGTGCTTAGGGTCATTGTCTTGTTGGAAGGTAAACCTTCGGCCCAGTCTGAGGTCCAGAGCACTCTGGAAAAGGTTTTCGTCCAGGATATCCCTGTACTTGGCCGCATTCATCTTTCCCTCGATTGCAACCAGTCGTCCTGTCCCTGCAGCTGAAAAACACCCCCACAGCATGATGCTGCCACCACCATGCTTCACTGTTGGGACTGTATTGGACAGGTGATGAGCAGTGCCTGGTTTTCTCCACACATACCGCTTAGAATTAAGGCCAAAAAGTTCTATCTTGGTCTCATCAGACCAGAGGATTTTATTTATCACCATCTTGGAGTCCTTCAGGTGTTTTTTAGCAAACTCCATGCGGGCTTTCATGTGTCTTGCACTGAGGAGAGGCTTCCTTCGGGCCACTCTGCCATAAAGCCCCGACTGGTGGATTGCTGCAGTGATGGTTGACTTACTACAACTTTCTCCCATCTCCCGACTGCATCTCTGGAGCTTAGCCACAGTGACCATTGGGTTCTTCTTTGCCTCTCTCACCAAGGCTCTTCTCCCCCGATAGCTCAGTTTGGCCGGACGGCCAGCTCTAGGAAGGGTTCTGGTTGTCCCAAACGTCTTCCATTTGAGGATTATGGAGGCCACTGTGCTCTTAGGAACCTTAAGTGCAGCAGAAATTTTTTTGTAACCTTGACCAGATCTGTGCCTTGCCACAATTCTGTCTCTGAGCTCCTCAGGCAGTTCCTTTGACCTCATGATTGTCATTTGCTCTGACATGCACTGTGAGCTGTAAGGTCTTATATAGACAGGTGTGTGGCTTTCCTAATCAAGTCCAATCAGTATAATCAAACACAGCTGGACTCCAATGAAGGTGTAGAACCATCTCAAGGATGATCAGAAGAAATAGACAGCACCTGAGTTACATATGAGGGTCACGGCAAAGGGTCTGAATACTTATGACCATGTGATATTTCAGTTTTTGTTTTTTAATAAATTTGCAAAAATTTCTACATTTCTGTTTTTTTCTGTCCAAGATGGGGTGCTGAGTGTACATTACTGAGAAATAAAATAAACTTTTTTGATTTTTGGAAAATGGCTGCAATGAAACAAAGAGTGAAAAATTTAAAGGGGTCTGAATACTTTCCGTACCCACTGTATATATATATATATATATATATATATATATATATATATTCCATCCATCCAAATAGAACATTTAAATAGTAAAATATAACAATGAGGTGGCACTTTATACATGTTGGTTATTATATGTAATATTTTAAAGTCTTGGATTTATCTTTGGGAATCCTATTGGTACTCCTGCTCTGTTTTTCATATATATATATTTATTTATTTATGTATTTATTTATTTTGTCTGCAGGTGTTTGGCCAAGCTGCCAAGCAGATCGATGTGTACAGGAGTGTCGTCTGCCCCATTCTGGATGAAGTCATCATGGGATACAACTGCACGGTTTTTGCGTGAGTGATCTGCTCAGAATGACGTTTTCCGATGCTTCTTCCGATGTAAATTAACGTCCATTTCTTTTCTGAACTGGAATGATGTGTTTTTCATGGCCGTGATAATAAAAACTTGTCTGTGGTTGTTCAGCTACGGTCAGACCGGAACAGGAAAGACCTTCACCATGGAGGGAGAGAGGAGTCCAGACGGAGAGTTCACCTGGGAGGAGGTAAAGAAGGATCTTTAAATCAGACCGTAGCCAGCCGCGGAAGAAGTATTCAAATCCTTTACTTCAGTTAAAGTACTAATACCACACTGTAAAAGTACTCTGTTACAAGTAAAAGTACTGCAGTGAAAATTCAATTTAAATAAAAGTGTGTAAGTCTCATCAGGAGAATGTAGTTAAAGTATAAAAGTGATGAAGAATCCTCCCGTAGTAGAAAGATTAAAGGACCCAATCAGCTGTTTAATGACATCATCATCTCAGCTGATACATGACATCATCATCTCAGCTGATACATGACATCATCATCTCAGCTGATACATGACATCATCATCTCAGCTGATATATGACATCATCATCTCAGCTGATATATGACATCATCATCTCAGCTGATATATGACATCATCATCTCAGCTGATATATGACATCATCATCTCAGCTGGACCTGGAGCCCTTATATTGTTGCTATGGTTACTTTATAATTAACATCAGATTATAAACTACATGTGTTTAATGTGCAGGAATCTTAATGTGGAAAGTAACTAGTAACTAAAGTAACTAGTAACTAAAGCTGTCAGATGAATGTAGTGGAGTAACTAAAGTAACTAGTAACTAGTAACTAAAGCTGTCAGATGAATGTAGTGGAGTAACTAAAGTAACTCTAGTAACTAAAAGTAACTAGTATCTAAAGCTGTCAAATGGATGTAGTGGAGTAACTAAAGTAACTAGTAACTGAAGTAACTAGTAACTAAAGCTGTCAGATGAATGTAGTGGAGTAACTAAAGTAACTAGTAACTAAAGTAACTAGTAACTGAAGCTGTCAGATGAATGTAGTGGAGTAACTAAAGTAACTAGTAACTAAAGTAACTAGTAACTAAAGTATCTAGTAACTAAAGCTGTCAGATGAATGTAGTGGAGTAACTAAAGTAACTAGTAACTAAAGTAACTAGTAACTAAAGCTGTCAGATGAATGTAGTGGAGTAACTAAAGTAACTAGTAACTAAAGCTGTCAGATGAATGTAGTGGAGTAACTAAAGTAACTAGTAACTAAAGTAACTAGTAACTAAAGCTGTCAGATGAGTGTAGTGGAGTAACTAAAGTATCTAGTAACTAAAGTAACTAGTAACTAAAGCTGTCAAATGGATGTAGTGGAGTAACTAAAGTAAGTAACTAAAGTCTAGTAACTAAAGCTGTCAGATGAGTGTAGTGGAGTAACTAAAGTAACTAGTAACTAAAGTAACTAAAGCTGTCAGATGAGTGTAGTGGAGTAACTAAAGTAACTAGTAACTAAAGTAACTAAAGCTGTCAAATGGATGTAGTGGAGTAACTAAAGTAACTAGTAACTAAAGCTGTCAGATGAATGTAGTGGAGTAACTAAAGTAACTAGTAACTAAAGTAACTAGTAACTAAAGCTGTCAGATGAATGTAGTGGAGTAACTAAAGTAACTAGTAACTAAAGTAACTAGTAACTAAAGCTGTCAGATGAATGTAGTGGAGTAACTAAAGTAACTAGTAACTAAAGCTGTCAGATGAATGCAGTGGAGTAACTAAAGTAACTAGTAACTAGTAACTAAAGCTGTCAGATGAATGTAGTGGAGTAACTAAAGTAACTAGTAACTAAAGTAACTAGTAACTAAAGCTGTCAGATGAATGTAGTGGAGTAACCAAAGTAACTAGTAACTAAAGCTGTCAAATGGATGTAGTGGAGTAACTAAAGTAACTAGTAACTAAAGTATCTAGTAACTAAAGTAACTAGTAACTAAAGCTGTCAGATGAATGTAGTGGAGTAACTAAAGTAACTAGTAACTAAAGTAACTAGTAACTAAAGCTGTCAGATGAATGTAGTGGAGTAACTAAAGTAACTAGTAACTAAAGCTGTCAGATGAATGTAGTGGAGTAACTAAAGTAACTAGTAACTAAAGTAACTAGTAACTAAAGCTGTCAGATGAATGTAGTGGAGTAACTAAAGTAACTAGTAACTAAAGTAACTAGTAACTGAAGCTGTCAGATGAATGTAGTGGAGTAACTAAAGTAACTAGTAACTAAAGTATCTAGTAACTAAAGTAACTAGTAACTAAAGCTGTCAGATGAATGTAGTGGAGTAACTAAAGTAACTAGTAACTAAAGTAACTAGTAACTAAAGCTGTCAGATGAATGTAGTGGAGTAACTAAAGTAACTAGTAACTAAAGCTGTCAGATGAATGTAGTGGAGTAACTAAAGTAACTAGTAACTAAAGCTGTCAGATGAGTGTAGTGGAGTAACTAAAGTATCTAGTAACTAAAGTAACTAGTAACTAAAGCTGTCAAATGGATGTAGTGGAGTAACTAAAGTAACTAGTAACTAAAGTAACTAGTAACTAAAGCTGTCAGATGAGTGTAGTGGAGTAACTAAAGTAACTAGTAACTAAAGTAACTAAAGTAACTAAAGCTGTCAGATGAGTGTAGTGGAGTAACTAAAGTAACTAGTAACTGAAGTAACTAGTAACTAAAGCTGTCAGATGAATGTAGTGGAGTAACTAAAGTAACTAGTAACTAAAGCTGTCAGATGAATGTAGTGGAGTAACTAAAGTAACTAGTAACTAAAGCTGTCAGATGAGTGTAGTGGAGTAACTAAAGTATCTAGTAACTAAAGTAACTAGTAACTAAAGCTGTCAAATGGATGTAGTGGAGTAACTAAAGTAACTAGTAACTAAAGTAACTAGTAACTAAAGCTGTCAGATGAGTGTAGTGGAGTAACTAAAGTAACTAGTAACTAAAGTAACTAAAGTAACTAAAGCTGTCAGATGAGTGTAGTGGAGTAACTAAAGTAACTAGTAACTAAAGTAACTAAAGCTGTCAAATGGATGTAGTGGAGTAACTAAAGTAACTAGTAACTAAAGCTGTCAGATGAATGTAGTGGAGTAACTAAAGTAACTAGTAACTAAAGTAACTAGTAACTAAAGCTGTCAGATGAATGTAGTGGAGTAACTAAAGTAACTAGTAACTAAAGTAACTAGTAACTAAAGCTGTCAGATGAATGTAGTGGAGTAACTAAAGTAACTAGTAACTAAAGCTGTCAGATGAATGCAGTGGAGTAACTAAAGTAACTAGTAACTAGTAACTAAAGCTGTCAGATGAATGTAGTGGAGTAACTAAAGTAACTAGTAACTAAAGTAACTAGTAACTAAAGCTGTCAGATGAATGTAGTGGAGTAACCAAAGTAACTAGTAACTAAAGCTGTCAAATGGATGTAGTGGAGTAACTAAAGTAACTAGTAACTAAAGTATCTAGTAACTAAAGTAACTAGTAACTAAAGCTGTCAGATGAATGTAGTGGAGTAACTAAAGTAACTAGTAACTAAAGTAACTAGTAACTAAAGCTGTCAGATGAATGTAGTGGAGTAACTAAAGTAACTAGTAACTAAAGCTGTCAGATGAATG
Organism: Etheostoma nigrum; assembly: GCA_029931835.1. Taxonomy (NCBI): domain Eukaryota; kingdom Metazoa; phylum Chordata; class Actinopteri; order Perciformes; family Percidae; genus Etheostoma; species Etheostoma nigrum. The sequence goes on from CM057253.1 coordinate 1,683,476, forward strand.
TAGTGGAGTAACTAAAGTAACTAGTAACTAAAGTAACTAGTAACTAAAGCTGTCAGATGAATGTAGTGGAGTAACTAAAGTAACTAGTAACTAAAGCTGTCAGATGAATGTAGTGGAGTAACTAAAGTAACTAGTAACTAAAGCTGTCAAATGGATGTAGTGGAGTAACTAAAGTAACTAGTAACTAAAGCTGTCAGATGAATGTAGTGGAGTAACTAAAGTAACTAGTAACTAAAGTAACTAGTAACTAAAGTATCTAGTAACTAGTAACTAAAGCTGTCAAATGGATGTAGTGGAGTAACTAAAGTAACTAGTAACTAAAGTATCTAGTAACTAAAGTAACTAGTAACTAAAGCTGTCAGATGAATGTAGTGGAGTAACTAAAGTAACTAGTAACTAAAGTTGTCAAATGGATGTAGTGGAGTAACTAAAGTAACTAGTAACTAAAGTAACTAGTAACTAAAGCTGTCAGATGAATGTAGTGGAGTAACTAAAGTAACTAGTAACTAAAGTAACTAGTAACTAAAGCTGTCAGATGAGTGTAGTGGAGTAACTAAAGTAGGATATTTCTCTCTGAAATGTATCATAAGTAGAAGTAAGAAGTGGCATGAAAAGACTCAAAGTCAAGTACAAGTACCTGATTAGTACTTAAGTACAGTACTGGAGTAAATGTACTAAGTTACTTTAAGAAGCAGGAAATGAGCTCTTCGGTTTGTGGTTTCCTTTGAGGACCCTCTGGCGGGCATCATCCCCAGAACGCTGCACCAGATCTTTGAGAAGCTTTCGGAGAACGGCACCGAGTTCTCGGTCAAGGTCTCGCTGCTGGAGATCTACAACGAGGAGCTGTTCGACCTCCTCAGCCCCTCAGACGACGTCAACGAGCGGCTGCAGCTCTTCGACGACCCGCGGAACAAGGTGAGTCATGTTGGGCCTCGCGAGGCATGCGTCTTGGGAAAGTTTAAATCTTTTGGAAATTGATGTTAATTCAAAAAAATTAGGAAAATCCAAACATTAAGGACACCTGTTTTAATTCCAAAGGCCAAGGGAGCTTTATCAGGATGCATAGTATCCTGATCCATGAAATAACTGGCCTTTAATAATAAAAACCTGCCTCTATGGGAATTTAACATAGGGGGGTGTATACTTATGCCCCCTGTATTTTAACATAGGGGGGTGTATACTTATGCCCCCTGTATTTTAACATAGGGGGAAGTATACTTATGCCCCCTGTATTTTAACATAGGGGGGTGTATACTTATGCCCCCTGTATTTTAACATAGGGGGGTGTATACTTATGCCCCCTGTATTTTAACATAGGGGGGTGTATACTTATGCCCCCTGTATTTTAACATAGGGGGGTGTATACTTATGCCCCCTGTATTTTAACATAGGGGGGTGTATACTTATGCCCCCTGTATTTTAACATAGGGGGGTGTATACTTATGCCCCCTGTATTTTAACATAGGGGGTGTATACTTATGCCCCCTGTATTTTAACATAGGGGGAAGTATACTTATGCCCCCTGTATTTTAACATAGGGGGTGTATACTTATGCCCCCTGTATTTTAACATAGGGGGTGTATACTTATGCCCCCTGTATTTTAACATAGGGGGAAGTATACTTATGCCCCCTGTATTTTAACATAGGGGGGTGTATACTTATGCCCCCTGTATTTTAACATAGGGGGTGTATACTTATGCCCCCTGTATTTTAACATAGGGGGGTGTATACTTATGCCCCCTGTATTTTAACATAGGGGGAAGTATACTTATGCCCCCTGTATTTTAACATAGGGGGGTGTATACTTATGCCCCCTGTATTTTAACATAGGGGGTGTATACTTATGCCCCCTGTATTTTAACATAGGGGGTGTATACTTATGCCCCTGTATTTTAACATAGGGGGGTGTATACTTATGCCCCCTGTATTTTAACATAGGGGGGTGTATACTTATGCCCCCTGTATTTTAACATAGGGGGGTGTATACTTATGCCCCCTGTATTTTAACATAGGGGGGTGTATACTTATGCCCCTGTATTTTAACATAGGGGGGTGTATACTTATGCCCCCTGTATTTTAACATAGGGGGGTGTATACTTATGCCCCTGTATTTTAACATAGGGGGGTGTATACTTATGCCCCTGTATTTTAACATAGGGGGGTGTATACTTATGCCCCTGTATTTTAACATAGGGGGGTGTATACTTATGCCCCCTGTATTTTAACATAGGGGGGTGTATACTTATGCCCCCTGTATTTTAACATAGGGGGAAGTATACTTATGCCCCCTGTATTTTAACATAGGGGGGTGTATACTTATGCCCCTGTATTTTAACATAGGGGGGTGTATACTTATGCCCCTGTATTTTAACATAGGGGGGTGTATACTTATGCCCCCTGTATTTTAACATAGGGGGGTGTATACTTATGCCCCTGTATTTTAACATAGGGGGTGTATACTTATGCCCCTGTATTTTAACATAGGGGGGTGTATACTTATGCCCCTGTATTTTAACATAGGGGGGTGTATACTTATGCCCCCTGTATTTTAACATAGGGGGTGTATACTTATGCCCCTGTATTTTAACATAGGGGGGTGTATACGTAAGATTACATCACTTTTTCAGATTTATTTTACTTTCCTTTTTAATTTGCTTATTTTGCTTCCCCATCGGAACGATGGCAATAACAACATATTTCCCATAATTTTGAACCTTTCCTCTTAATGAACAACAGATGTTGGTGTTTCTGACGGCTCACACAGATCAGTAAAGATGCAGTTGCTGCTGATTGATGCATTTTTTGTTGACGTTGTTGTCCTCTTACCTCTGTGTTGTGTGGTGCAGCGCGGCGTGGTGGTGAAGGGTCTGGAGGAGGTGACGGTGCACAACAAAGACGAAGTCTATCAGATCCTGGAGAGAGGATCGGCCAAGAGGAGGACGGCCTCCACGCTCATGAACGCCTACTCCAGGTTAACACTTCTAGATGGTTTCTGTACAACCTGCTATGGGCGATATGTACTAGGGGTCGACAGATACTGTTGTTTTTTCAGGGACGATACCGATAATTGGTAGTTAATGAAATAGATGACCGATATTTGGAACCAATATGCATTTACAGGGTTGTTTCAATGCTGTAAGCAATTATTAGTGTGTTTGCAAGTGTTGCTGACAACTTAAGATAAGATGGACTTTATTGATCCCACAACGGGGAAATTCACTTGTCACATCAGCTCAATGTAGAACAACAAATCACAAAAATACACATTCAATATGAATAGGATAGGAAAACAAAGTAAAGAATAGGAAATGGAAGGAAAAAAATGAGGAGAGAGCCTTGGCAGAATCACACTAGTGCCCATATTATGCTCATTTTCAGGTTCATAATTGTATTTATATGTTGTACTAGAATCGGTTTATGTGGAATTTTGTTTTCTTTAAACACCATATTTTTGTCATACTGCACATTACTGCAGCTCCTCTTTTCACCCTGTGTGTTTAGCTCTCTGTTTTAGCTACAGAGTGAGACATCTCACTTCTGTTCCATCTTTGTTGGGAGTCACACATGCGCAGTACCTAGGTAAGGACTACTAGCCAGTCAGAAGCAGGAGTATGAGGGCCCTGACAGTACCTAGGTAAGGACTACTAGCCAGTCAGGAGCAGAGTATGAGGGCCCTGACAGTACCTAGGTAAGGACTACTAGCCAGTCAGAAGCATAGTATGAGGGTCCTGACAGTACCTAGGTAAGGACTACTAGCCAGTCAGAAGCAGAGTATGAGGGCCCTGACAGTACCTAGGTAAGGACTACTAGCCAGTCAGAAGCAGAGTATGAGGGCCCTGACAGTACCTAGGTAAGGACTACTAGCCAGTCAGGAGCAGAGTATGAGGGCCCTGACAGTACCTAGGTAAGGACTACTAGCCAGTCAGAAGCAGAGTATGAGGGCTTGCCACACTAGCAGCTAGGCGAGCATAATGTGTTTTGTGATGGACTTTGGGCTTTTTTAAACTTATAACATCCACAAAAAAAGATGTATAACACAATAAAGGAAAGGCATAAAATGAGCACTTTCTTGATATAGGTTATCAGTAAAATAAAACACAGATAATCTGGAAACTGCCAAAGATCAGCCCCGATGATTGGTTGATCCCTACGTCGTCTTCTTTTACAATCTGGTCTAATGACCTCCATATTGTCTCATACTGTTCACCACCTCTGCTGATTTTGTTGTGGTTCCTCTGTGTAGTCGCTCCCACTCGGTGTTCTCCGTCACCATTCACATGAAGGAGATCACTCTGGACGGAGAAGAACTGGTGAAGATCGGAAAACTCAATCTGGTAATCTTTCAGGATCAATATGATCCGTTTTGAAGTAGTTCATGTACTCAACAAGCCTCTCCTGAGTTTTAATTGTGCTTGAACCTCCTTTTGAGCTGTTTAATATCTGTACAAAATGTTTTTTCCCCATTCTTACCTATATTGTAGAGATTTCTACACCAAAAAGTCTTTTATTTCTTTTTGTTATAAAATAAGTTCTGTTTTAGCTTTTTTATGAAGTACTCTTTGTAATGTTGATTTTAAAAAGCTCTAGAAGTAATTAGTATTTAGTAGAAACTTGCAGCACATTAGATTTGTAAGACATAAAGAACAAGTTTTGCATCCCTAATCTGGTTAGATTTCTATAAAGTCCTGTGATTATAACTCATTGCTGTTCACATCCTGAACTACAGTGTTGACTATTGAGTAATGAGGACTTACCTTAAAATACTCTGTTGTCAAATGTTCAGAACAATAGATTCACACTCCTCTCCCCCCACCCCCCAACCCCCCACAACTCCAGGTGGATCTCGCCGGCAGTGAGAACATCGGGCGTTCAGGTGCGGTGGACAAGCGAGCTCGGGAGGCGGGAAACATCAACCAGTCGCTGCTGACGCTGGGCCGCGTGATCACCGCCCTGGTGGAGAAGAGACCTCACATCCCGTACAGGTAGAGTCACATTAGTGACGTCACATCGCAGTCCTGCAGAGGAGAAAAGACCTCACATCCCGTACAGGTGGAGTCACATTAGTGACGTCACATCGCAGTCCTGCAGAGGAGAAAAGACCTCACATCCCGTACAGGTGGAGTCGCATTAGTGACGTCACATTGCGGTCCTGCAGAGGAGAAAAGACCTCACATCCCGTACAGGTAGAGTCGCATTAGTGACGTCACATCGCGGTCCTGCAGAGGAGAAAAGACCTCACATCCCGTACAGGTAGAGTCGCATTAGTGACGTCACATCGCAGTCCTGCAGGAGGAGAAAAGACCTCACATCCCGTACAGGTGGAGTCGCATTAGTGACGTCACATCGCAGTCCTGCAAAGGAGAAAAGACCTCACATCCCGTACAGGTGGAGTCGCATTAGTGACGTCACATCGCAGTCCTGCAGAGGAGAAAAGACCTCACATCCCGTACAGGTAGAGTCGCATTAGTGACGTCACATCGCAGTCCTGCAGAGGAGAAAAGACCTCACATCCCGTACAGGTGGAGTCGCATTAGTGACGTCACATCGCAGTCCTGCAGAGGAGAAAAGACCTCACATCCCGTACAGGTAGAGTCGCATTAGTGACGTCACATCGCAGTCCTGCAGAGGAGAAAAGACCTCACATCCCGTACAGGTGGAGTCGCATTAGTGACGTCACATCGCGGTCCTGCAGAGGAGAAAAGACCTCACATCCCGTACAGGTAGAGTCGCATTAGTGACGTCACATCGCAGTCCTGCAGAGGAGAAAAGACCTCACATCCCGTACAGGTGGAGTCGCATTAGTGACGTCACATCGCAGTCCTGCAGAGGAGAAAAGACCTCACATCCCGTACAGGTGGAGTCGCATTAGTGACGTCACATCGCAGTCCTGCAGAGGAGAAAAGACCTCACATCCCGTACAGGTAGAGTCGCATTAGTGACGTCACATCGCAGTCCTGCAGAGGAGAAAAGACCTCACATCCCGTACAGGTGGAGTCGCATTAGTGACGTCACATCGCAGTCCTGCAGAGGAGAAAAGACCTCACATCCCGTACAGGTGGAGTCGCATTAGTGACGTCACATCGCAGTCCTGCAGAGGAGAAAAGACCTCACATCCCGTACAGGTGGAGTCGCATTAGTGACGTCACATCGCGGTCCTGCAGAGGAGAAAAGACCTCACATCCCGTACAGGTGGAGTCGCATTAGTGACGTCACATCGCAGTCCTGCAGAGGAGAAAAGCCCTCACATCCCGTACAGGTGGAGTCGCATTAGTGACGTCACATCGCGGTCCTGCAGAGGAGAAAAGACCTCACATCCCGTACAGGTAGAGTCGCATTAGTGACGTCACATCGCGGTCCTGCAGAGGAGAAAAGACCTCACATCCCGTACAGGTGGAGTCGCATTAGTGACGTCACATCGCAGTCCTGCAGAGGAGAAAAGACCTCACATCCCGTACAGGTGGAGTCGCATTAGTGACGTCACATCGCGGTCCTGCAGAGGAGAAAAGACCTCACATCCCGTACAGGTAGAGTCGCATTAGTGACGTCACATCGCGGTCCTGCAGAGGGAACTCAGGTCTAATACTAACTGGGAGCTCAGTCAGTCACATGGTAGCTTTGGAGCGAGCGCTGACTAGAGTCATAGTGAGAGAGTCAGAGTGTCTCCCCTGTTCTTTTTGACCACGATGTGGACGCCTGCTTAAGGAAAAGTTGACCCTTGATTTTGTGTTCATGGAGAAGGTGAAACAGGAGATGTGTTGGGGGGAAATTGTTGGAATAATTTCATTATCAAGAATAGACTGGAACCACTGATCTGAGTTCTTGTAATACAATGCAGAATGAGATGCATCACATAGGCTCAACAAAGCAGTAATGTTGACAGCTTCTCACAGTCCAGGCACACCTGTGCTTATCCCAGCGTGATAGACAAGACAGTGGTTCCCAGGATCCAGATGTCAACAGCAGCAACAGGGTTTTGTATTGTCATAATACAAACCGTTTTAACTCTGATCAGAGGCAAGGCAGCTTTATTTGTATAGCACATTTCAGCAACAGGGCAATTCAAAGTGCTTTACACAAAAACAGTTTAAAAATAAAAACAGATAAAACACAAGAAGAAGAAACCGTTAAAGCCTTCATGTCTTCATCCTTGATTTAAAAGAACTGAGAGTAGCAGCGGATCTGCAGGTTTCTGGGACTTTATTCCAGATATGAGGAGCATAGAAACTGAACGTGGCTACACCCTGTTTAGTTCTGACTCTGGGGACAGAAAGCAGACCTGTCCCAGACCACCTGAGAGGTCTGGGGGGGGTCATAGTGTAGTAGCAGACCTGTTCCAGATGATTCAGCCTGGGTGCCCGGTTAGCTCAGCTGGTGGAGCGGGCGCCCATATTTAAAGGGTTTACTCCTGCACACAGCTGGCCCGGGTTTGACTCAGACCTGCGGCTCTTTCTTTTTTTTTTTATTTTATTTATTTATTTTTTATTATTTCATTAATTCAGGACAATGCACATTGATGAACATGCACAGCAGTACATGTAAATGTGCCAGATTGTAGCCAGAGGGCTGATTTCCATCTGCAGACGAATAGGCAGGTTGGAGTTACAGTAAAAAAAATACATAGGATAGTAACATTTAGTATATAAAAACAAGAAGAAACAAAAATAATTCCCTGTCTCTCTCCCCTTTCATTTCTTCAGCTGTCTATAAAGAAATTTAAAAAAACAACCTAAAAGTGCCCAAAAACATCATCTTTTTCCCCCACAGGGAGTCTAAGCTGACCAGGATCCTGCAGGACTCCCTCGGAGGTCGAACAAAAACCTCCATCATCGCCACCGTGTCGCCTTCCTCCAGCAACCTGGAAGTACGTCCTGTGTTGTTGTTGTTGTTGTTGTTGTTGTTATGCACGTTGTTCCTCTGATCCAGTGCATGCAGATGATGATGTGATGGTTCTGCCTCTGCAGGAGACTCTGAGCACGCTGGAGTACGCCAGCAGAGCCAAGAACATCATGAACAAACCCGAGGTCAACCAGAAGCTCACCAAGAGGACGCTCATCAAGGTAGACGGGTCTTAAAGGGACAGGCCACATGAAGTGCTGCGTGTCGGGGAAAGTGTCTTTGAGTCCTTTCAACCTCTTTAAGGGGACATGCTGACCTGTGTCTCTGTCCTGTCAGGAATACACGGAGGAGATCGAGCGTCTGAAGCGCGATCTGGCCGCCACTCGGGACAAGAACGGAGTTTATCTGTCTGCAGAGAATTACGAGTAGGTCGCATCGAAGCACCAGATACGGACCTCTAAGTTTTATTTGTTTTACTGGGCATCAACCCGTAGTTGTGCAACAAGTGGTGCATCACCAACATGATGGCTAACGGGTTTCTTAAATTCTCTTTTTGTAGAAATCTAAGACTTTTTTTGGTGTAATGTCAACGCCAGGGGTCTTCAATGTCTGTTTATTTTTAAAACCAAGGACCCCTAAACTGATAAAGAGACACAGCAGGGACCTTCTTCTACATACTGTATATTGTATAAAATTAAGTCACATATTAATCTGAGCCTATAATAAAGCCTTTATACATACTTTTCTAGTGCATAGAATACTAAGCTTTTAAAATATTGTGGGCATGATTTTATAAATCCTCTTTTTAAATATTGCACATGCTCTACATGTGCAACACTGAGGTCTCAGGGTGAACTGTCTGTGGATGGCTATATATTGGTTTTTTTTTTTAAGATCTCTGGTCTACGCCGCTTCAACAGTTTTAAAATGTGTGTTGAAATTCAGGCTGCAACAAAATATATTTATTTATTTTTTAATGAACAGACGTTAGTCTTTTGAGATGCTGGATGCAGCTTGTATATTCTGTTCTGCTGTAATGGATATAAATTAATCTCTCTCTCTTCTTCTGTGTGTATGTGTCTCTCTCTTTCTGTCTCTCTTGCTTTCTCTCTCTTTCTGTGTCTCTCTGTGTGTGTGTGTGTGTGTGTATGTGTGTCTCTGTCTCTCTCTCTTTCTTTGTGTGTGTGTGTCTCTCTTTCTTTGTGTGTGTGTGTCTCTCTTTCTTTGTGTGTGTGTCTCTCTTTCTTTGTGCGTGTCTCTCTCTCTTTCTGTGTGTGTGTGTGTCTCTCTCTCTTTCTTTGTGTGTGTGTCTCTCTTTCTGTGTGTGTCTCTCTCTTTCTGTGTGTGTGTGTGTGTGTCTCTCTCTCTTTCTTTGTGTGTGTGTCTCTCTTTCTGTGTGTGTCTCTCTCTTTCTGTGTGTGTGTGTCTCTCTCTCTTTCTTTGTGTGTGTGTCTCTCTCTCTTTCTTTGTGTGTGTGTGTGTCTCTCTTTCTGTGTGTCTCTGTCTCTCTCTTTCTTTGTGTGTGTGTCTCTCTTTCTGTGTGTGTCTCTCTCTTTCTGTGTGTGTGTCTCTCTCTCTTTCTTTGTGTGTGTGTGTGTGTCTCTCTTTCTGTGTGTCTCTGTCTCTCTCTCTTTCTGTGTGTCTCTCTCTCTTTCTTTGTGTGTGTGTCTCTCTCTCTTTCTTTGTGTGTGTGTCTCTCTCTCTTTCTTTGTGTGTGTGTGTGTCTCTCTTTCTGTGTGTCTCTGTCTCTCTCTCTTTCTTTGTGTGTGTCTCTCTCTCTTTCTTTGTGTGTGTGTCTCTCTCTCTTTCTTTGTGTGTGTGTGTGTCTCTCTTTCTGTGTGTCTCTGTCTCTCTCTCTTTCTGTGTGTCTCTCTCTCTTTCTTTGTGTGTGTGTCTCTCTCTCTTTCTTTGTGTGTGTGTGTGTCTCTCTTTCTGTGTGTCTCTGTCTCTCTCTCTTTCTTTGTGTGTGTCTCTCTCTCTTTCTTTGTGTGTGTGTGTCTCTCTTTCTGTGTGTCTCTGTCTCTCTCTTTCTGTGTGTGTGTGTGTCTCTCTCTCTTTCTTTGTGTGTGTGTGTCTCTCTTTCTGTGTGTCTCTGTCTCTCTCTCTTTCTTTGTGTGTGTGTCTCTCTTTCTTTGTGTGTGTGTCTCTCTTTCTTTGTGTGTGTCTCTCTCTCTTTCTTTGTGTGTGTCTCTCTTTCTTTGTGTCTCTCTCTTTCTGTGTGTGTGTGTGTGTCTCTCTCTCTTTCTTTGTGTGTGTGTGTGTCTCTCTTTCTGTGTGTCTCTCTCTCTTTCTGTGTGTGTGTCTCTCTTTCTTTGTGTGTGTCTCTTTCTGTGTGTGTGTCTCTCTCTCTTCTTTGTGTGTGTCTCTCTTTCTTTGTGTGTGTGTCTCTCTTTCTGTGTGTGTGTGTCTCTCTTTCTGTGTGTGTGTGTGTCTCTCTTTCTTTCTGTGTGTGTCTCTGTCTGTCTGTCTCTGTCTTTCAGGAGTATGATGGGTCAGATCACCTCTCATGAGGAGCACACGTCTGAGTACACCGACAGGATCGCTGCCATGGAGGAGGAGATCAAGAAGGTACTCGAGCCCCTAACTTCAACATGGAGTTGGTTTCTATAGTCCAGAGTCTGAAACACACAGAGTCCATCAGCTCGTTAGTCTGTCAGCTCGTTAGTCCGTCAGCTCGTTAGTCCGTCAGCTCGTTAGTCCGTCAGCTCGTTAGTAGTAACTGATGTAGCCGCCCTCTGCTGTCCTGCTGTTACAGGCGTGAACTAACAGCACTAGGGCTAAGACGTTGCCTCCTTCATGGTCTTACTGCAGTGTTTCGCTGCAGATTGACTACAGAGACTTGGATTTTTGGCGTTATCTCTTTGGCTCGGCAGCCTGCCGCTCTTTTATATTAATGGGGGGGGGGGAACGCTTTCAAGACTACTCACTAAAGCCTGATTCATGCTACTGCGTTAGGTCTACGCCGTCGTTAAGTGAACGTGGAGATACCGACCCTACGCCGTAGCCTGACGGGCACCTCTCGGAAAAAATGGACCTACAAGTCGCTCGGCCGTGGCTTGGCAGCGTCGCATCCCCCCCCCGACTCATTTCCTGGTTCTCCTTCCTCTGTAAACGGCATGAAATCAAGGAGAGGGTTAACTTCTCCTGCTACAGATTTACCACTGTGGTCAGATAATCACCGTCACTCGCTCTAACACACACACACACACACACACACTGTTGGAGCTAAATCCTGCTCCATTCTCAGGGTTCATTCAATTAGTAGTCAAAATCTCAGATGTTGATATGTGAATCCATTTTATTACATAGGATATCCTAGAGACAGATACAGAGTCAACCTAACACGGCTCTCCCTCAAATTTGTCTGGCTCTCAGACCCCCAGTCTTATCTCACAAAGGGGGGGTCTTGTGCTTATTCCTTATCTTTTAGTTGGGTTGTGACTGAGGGTTTATGACCCTCAGGACTTGGAAAGCAACAGAGCAGTTGGGCCATAAAGGGGGACTGAAACCAGAGACAGGGTGTCTCTAACATCATCAATTCAACTTCTGACACATCTGTAGAGCTGGGTTATAACAAAATGTACCAGAACATCTTATATTATAAAGCAGAAGTATTGCAAAACAACAACAAACTTAATGCATGACCAACATGTCTTCATTTATGTTGAAATAATGCTTTTACCTTTTAGCTTGAATGTATAATGCAAATCACCCACAATGTTTAAGCACATATAACATTTTAAATTCCAACAACACACACACACACACACACCGGCCCTGCTATTCTTATTAAAGAGATCGACCCACAAGTATAACCATCAGGACCCGTGCGTAAGCTGCAGGGAAAGCTGTGCGTGGATCCTCCTGCAGACGCACAAATCACACTTAGGTCAAGGTTAAAGTTTGTTTCTGTCGCACATTTACACACAGTCACTAATGCCCGAAAGTGCTGTACAAATATAGATAACGACGTAAGATAAAAGCATAATTAATAACCGGGAAAAAAAAACTTCTAAAACAGAATATGCCAAAAAAACAGACAACAGATAAAAACTTTACTCAAAGCAATAACAACAATAAAATGTCTCAGCTCAGCTTGTGTTGAAAGCCAATGCAAAAAGATGAGTTTTTAAAAGGGATTTAAAGCTCTGAATAGAGGAAGCTGCTCTAATGTTGAGAGGGAGAGAGATCCAGAGCTTAGGACCTGCTACTGAGGAAGCTCAGTCCCCTCTGGGTCTCAGTCTGGATCTGGGACAGTCTAACAGCACCTGGTCCTGGACCTGAGTGCTCTGACTGGAGTGTGCAAAATCAGAATATCAGATAAATATGGTGCCAGCCCATTAAGAGATTTAAGTCCTCTTAAGACCTCATCACCACTCTTACACCCCCCCCCCCTGGTTCCTCTTTATTGGCTTCCAATTAAATTTAGGATTCAATACAAGATCATCCTCCTCTACAAGGCTTTGGTTGGTCTCACTCCAGACTACACTGTCAACAAAAGAGGTCCAATACAGGTCCATTTTTGTTCCCTAAGGTACAAACTTAGCAAATGTTCCCTTAAAAGTACAAAAATGTATCTTGAAGGTACATTTCTGCACCTTCCGTTGTACAGTGTGTACTTTCTGAGGTGTAAGGTACATATTTGTACCTTTTAAGGTACATTATTGATCCTCAAAGGTTTAATATTGTCCCTTAGAAGGTACAAACAGGCAGGGCTGTAGTCAAGACCACCTTAGTCGAGTCCAAGACCAGGACTAGTCGAGTCAGAGTCAAGACCGAGTCCAAAGAGGTTTGAGTCCGAGTCAAGACCGAGTCCAGGACTAGTCGAGTCAGAGTCAAGACCGAGTCCAAAGAGGTTTGAGTCCGAGTCAAGACCGAGTCCAGGACAGGAATAAAGGTCTTATGCATGACAGTATCAAGACAATCATTTTGGGTTTCCCTTTCCCTCCAATATTATTATCAACATAATAAAGACACCTGGACTCGGTCCAGACCAGAAGCTATATTGGGCAAGACCAGTGGCCGAGACCGAGACAAGTCTGAGTCCAAATACTAGCGAGTTCGAGACAAGTCCGAGACCACAGAAAAATGGTCTTGAGTCCAGACTCGAGTCCAAGACCGGACTCGAGTCCTGCAGCCCTGCAAACAGCTAAGGTCCAAATGTGATCCTCTTATTCAAGGTACAACAACGTCCCTTTGAGGGTACCACCCCAGGGACAAGCTCTTGTTCCTTAAAGGTCCTGCTTTGTACTTCTTTTTTTGACAGTGTATAGTAATGCTCCCTTTTGAGTAGAGAAACCTCTTATTGTTCTGTTGTAATATTTGTTGCATTTGTCTTTTCGTTTAACCTTTTTTTAATCTTTTGTAAAGCACTTTGTAGCCAAGGTTTTATAGTTGCCATGGAAATGACTATGACTCGGTTCCTCTGTGCAGGTGACGGAGCTCTTCATGGACAGTAAAACCCGGCTGGAGCAGTGCACTGTAGACCTGGACGAGAAGCAGCAGATGTGAGGGATTGGGTTTTGCGTACAGGCTGAGATGAGACTGCAGGAGTGTTTTTTAAATTTTTTTATTATTGCTTAAACCCCTAGTTAACAATGCTACATGTTTCTGTGTCCATGTCAGGCTGGAGGAGACCAGCAAAGACCTGCAGCAGACCAAGGAGAAGCTGAGTCAGGAGGAGTTTGTCTGCTCGGAGCTCACCATCGTCCAGGAGTCTCTCTATAACACGGCCGGACAGGTACAGACCAGCTCCTTACACATGCATTACCCTGAATTTGAGTGTGTGTTCATCATGTTCCGATGGACTTTATTTAGATGTTGGCTAGTTTGATTTAGCTTTTTTATCTCCCCTCTTCTCTTTTTCTGTTCCCTTTTCTCAGTACTTTCCATACTATTATTATCTCTTGAAGCACACAAGCCTTTTTACAGATGAAGATCTGCATCATGTTTGCCATCGGCTGTGTGTAAAGTCAGTGTGATTTAGTTTTAGGGGTCTAACCCATCGATCCAGATCCATGTGTCGACTCAATGATCCACAATCAGATATTATGGATGCAGGGTGAAACTAAAATTGTCAAATCATTTTTGAGTTACTATAAATGTAACTTTTAAATGGGCCTATTGGTCGCAGGGCCCCTGAAATTTATTCAGAATTGTATTGTGAGACTTTTAAGATATCAGCAAATGTCAAATCTAGACAATATTGTGGAATTTACCAGTCTGGAAGGTCACTGATTCTTCAATTGCTCTCAAAAGCTGTGTCTCGTCTTATCTTTCCACTCTATGCTCTGTTTTATCTTGTAATATGTCTTGCTGCTGATCTTTTACCTCTGTTTAACAACGAGGCCGCTGGACTAAACAGCCTGTTTGGCTCATTCTCACATTTTTAACCCGTGTATCATGTAATCATGCTATTTATTTGCACTGTCCACTTCTTAAATAAACTGAATTCAGTCATTTTCAGATTGTATGTTTTTGTTTGTGAGGACGACGTCTCAGCAGCAGCAGCAGCAGCCGCCTCTACATATTGTTGAACTTTTTGTGTGTTTGTTTGTGTGTCGTCGTGCAGCTGCTGAGCACCGTGGACGCCAGCACCAGGGACGTGATGGGTCTGCACGACAAGCTGGACCGGAAGAAAAAGGTCAGAGAAACCTTTTTAAACAGGCACCACACAGACGCTGTCATGTCCTTGTGTTGTCTTCCCGTCAAAATTGAAAATCATCACTTTTATTGACGCTTTTTATCGATGTTTTTAACTTTTTTCTAAAAATGTTGTCCCTTTTTTTTTCAATGTTTGTCACTTTTTCAACACTTCGTAACACTAACTTATTAACTTTAGTTTTACAGTTATTTTTGGAATTTATGGTCAATAAAGCTCATTTATAGGAAATTATACCTAATGTTTGAGTTAGAAAAGCAGAAATTAGGAATTATTGAGACTAAAATTAAAGGAATGGATGTTGATGATAATCACAGACTGGAATATGTCAACTTTTACTCAATACTATTTCAAAAACACTTCCATTTGTTTTACAATGCTATAAAATTGAATAAGACGCCCCAAAATTAATGAAAGTAGAGATTTGTACTCGGCAAAGAGCGTTGTGTAAAAGAAAGCGTTATGTTTTTTATTATAAACTTTTTTTTTTTTAACAATTTCTTTGTTTTTACTGCTTTTTTAGGTGATGAAAAGTTTAGTTTTGGAGATGCAATGTTTTCACAGGACTCCTCACATGTTTTGTTCTATGAATGTCAGCATTGATAGGCCCGGCCCTACCTTAGACTGAACCAGACTTGATCAAAGTCTGGGATCTCGGAGGGCCCGGGGTAATGTTGTGACACTACATATATAATGCAAGGTTTAAAAAAAAAAACAAAAAAAAAACTCTGTGCTTTAAAGTAGAAGCCAAGGTTGAAAATTAATGCAATGTAGCTGTGTTGTTTTTTGTAATATTCGATTGCACATGAGGTGTTTTTCACATCAAGTGAAGAAATATCAGATTGAGAAAAGTCTCCTAACTTCCCTAAGCAACTTCCCCTTTTTCCACAAAGCTAAAAACGGCTTTCTTAAGCTCATGGAAAGTGTTTTGGAGATGCACGTTGTCCAAAAAGATGTTCACGTTAGACTTCATCAGAGTCTGGGCTCTCTGACACTGAGGAGCTGATGTAATGTGTTTTAAAGACCTCTATATCTAAATGTCGACGCATGTTTTGGAAATGAACACGCTGCAGCTGTGTGTTTGTAATATTCTATTGCAAGACAACTTAAGAGGAGTCTGACATTTAACCTTCATGTTGTCCTCGGGCCAAATTTGACCCGTTTTTAGTTAATAGTTGTTGTTTTTTTTTGTTGTCTAAATAAGCGTTACTTTAACCCTCGTGTTGTCCTCGGGTCAAATTTGACCCGTTTCAAAGTGTTTTTATATCAGAAATATGGATTTCTTTCAACCAAATTGCCCAAAATAACATGGATGAGTCCATACGACAGTCTTCAGGTAAAATTAATGATTACTTTCATTGAATTGTTTGGATGTTTTTTTCTTTTTTTTATCTTATAGAATTTGAATTATTTTTCTTTTAATGGTTTTAAACCAGTATCCGGACTAAACTTTGACATCTACCCATCTGAGATCCACTCAACATCCTCAGATCTTAACTATTAGTCCAAATAATTAGTAATTTTTTCCTTCTTAACTAAAAACTTATGTATAATTTGATATAAATGAGGTTTGTTGACCATGAATTCTAAGAATAAGTGTAAAACCTGTATTTAAACCAGCTCCAAAAGCTGTAAAAAGTGACAAATAAACATCGGAAAGTTCAATTTTGACCTGAAAGGTCAAGTTCATGGTTAACGGGAAGACAACACAAGGGTTAAAAACATCAAAAAACTTTGGAAAAAAAACACCCACAACATTGAAAAACTGACACAAATGTCCGTAAAAGCGATAATAATGAGTTTTTTTGTGGTTGACGGGGAGGCAACACAAGGGTTAAGTAAGTAAAAGTAAAACAAAGGATTGGTTTCATTTAAAGGGACAGTTCAGATGTTTTTAAGTGTGGTTGTATGAGGTCCTTCTCCATAGCTACGAAAATGTCATGACTAAAGTCATGAAATTTAGACTTAAACTCAACTGGGGGGTGCGGAGGGGCGTTCGATCTATTACCTGTACTGTCCTGCAGTACTTGTCCTTGTAGGCTATTTGCAGTATATTACATCGTTTTGGACCTAATTATTTTGCAGTGAAATGACTCGTCTGTCGGCTCTGACAGCGCTGCATCAGCGCTCCGTGCGAGGACGTGCACAGAGCGCTGCATCAGCGCTCTGTGCACGTCCTCGCACGGAGCGGCTGAACATGGAGGTGGGTTGGGCTAATCCAAAAAAGGTGAAAACAAGGGGGGTGTTCTGAAGACAGGCTGTTACCTGGGAAACAGGGGTGCTCTGTAAACACCCCCATTAGCAGTTAGTGCTTTCCACCCATAGACCGTAACGCTCCATGCTTCCACCTGATGGAATAACACGGAAAAAAATCAACCAATCAGAATTTTGTTTGAGCCAGAACGTATCGACCAATAAATGGACCAGTCGACTGGGAGGTTACAGCCCTAGAATTTTTAAATGTCTATACATGTTAGGTTCAACACCTCAAGTCTAAAGTACACACGGACTTTTGTGCTTTGCAATGGGGACGAGTGCTGAAATCATTCAGCAGTCTTCCAAAGAGCCTTCCCCTTACTCTGCCTTTTCATTGAAGTTGTATAAATGGGGGTAGACATATATTTGTTTTGCATAAATGGGTGTATGTCATATTCTTTGCTTCACCATTGGTTGAGCTGTTTTGTCCTTTTCTATATATAGATAGAAGGGTTTAGTTTCTATATATAGATAGAAGGATAGGTCTTGCATATTCACATAATGACTATTTCACATTATAACTATTTACAGTCCCCACAATACAGTTGGAGAAACATGAAGTTTAGATCAGAGCTGGTAAGATGTTTGAGTGTATATTTGCATGGACTTCAATGCATTTGACAAAAAGACCAAGAGTAATAGTAAAATCTGTCTTTGACGGTCAGGACTGACGAACTAGGGCTGCACAATATATCATTTTTTGTTGTTATTGTGATATCAACTGGGGCAATAAACCCAAGACTCAAGAGATTTAAGAAAATCTCAGCAAAGTTAGTTTAATTTGTTTTAAATTCAATAAGCAATTAGTTCTGCTGCTTTCAGTATTCTGCTAAAATTCAACTGAGAGCACTTTAATATCTGTTTAATTATCACAAGTAATGTCTTTATCGCCATATTTAATGTCCAAACTCGCAGGTGGAGCAGCACAACAGCGAGATCCAGCAGAGTTTTTCTCAGCGGATGGAGGGAGCGCTGAGCAACATGCAGCGCTCCATTCAGCAGCACGGAGACAAACACCACCACATGCTGAGCAGCTACTCGCAGGCCATCGGTGAGACCAGAGAGCAGCAGGGGTCCCAGACCAGGGTCCCAGACCAGGGTCCCAGACCAGGGTCCCAGACCAGGGTCCCAAACCAGGGTCCCGCTAGAGGAGCAATTAGCAGGGTCGATAAAATCTTAAGTCTTCATCCTCTGAAAACCAGGGATGTGCTAAAAAAAAATGCCATTGCAATCTTGCATATTCAGTTAAATAAGATAAGTTAAGATGGACTTTATGGATCCCATAATCTTGCATATTCAGTTAAATAAGATAAGTTAAGAAGGACTTTATGGATCCCATAATCTTGCATATTCAGTTAAATTAAGAAGGACTTTATTGATCCCATAATCTTGCATATTCAGTTAAATTAAGAAGGACTTTATTGATCCCATAATCTTGCATATTCAGTTAAATAAGATAAGTTAAGAAGGACTTTATTGATCCCATAATCTTGCATATTCAGTTAAATAAGATAAGTTAAGAAGGACTTTATTGATCCCATAATCTTGCATATTCAGTTAAATAAGATAAGTTAAGAAGGACTTTATTGATCCCATAATCTTGCATATTCAGTTAAATAAGATAAGTTAAGAAGGACTTTATTGATCCCATAATCTTGCATATTCAGTTAAATTAAGAAGGACTTTATTGATCCCATAATCTTGCATATTCAGTTAAATTAAGAAGGACTTTATTGATCCCATAATCTTGCATATTCAGTTAAATAAGATAAGTTAAGATGGACTTTATTGATCCCATAATCTTGCATATTCAGTTAAATAATTTAAGTTAAGAAGGACTTTATTGATCCCATAATCTTGCATATTCAGTTAAATAAGATAAGTTAAGAAGGACTTTATTGATCCCATAATCTTGCATATTCAGTTAAATAAGATAAGTTAAGAAGGACTTTATTGATCCCATAATCTTGCATATTCAGTTAAATAAGATAAGTTAAGAAGGACTTTATTGATCCCATAATCTTGCATATTCAGTTAAATAAGATAAGTTAAGAAGGACTTTATTGATACCATAATCTTGCATATTCAGTTAAATTAAGAAGGACTTTATTGATACCATAATCTTGCATATTCAGTTAAATAAGATAAGTTAAGATGGACTTTATTGATCCCATAATCTTGCATATTCAGTTAAATTAAGAAGGACTTTATTGATACCATAATCTTGCATATTCAGTTAAATAAGATAAATTAAGATGGACTTTATTGATCCCATAATCTTGCATATTCAGTTAAATAATTTAAGTTAAGAAGGACTTTATTGATCCCATAATCTTGCATATTCAGTTAAATAAGATAAGTTAAGAAGGACTTTATTGATACCATAATCTTGCATATTCAGTTAAATTAAGAAGGACTTTATTGATCCCATAATCTTGCATATTCAGTTAAATAAGATAAGTTAAGATGGACTTTATTGATCCCATAATCTTGCATATTCAGTTAAATTAAGAAGGACTTTATTGATACCATAATCTTGCATATTCAGTTAAATAAGATAAGTTAAGAAGGACTTTATTGATCCCATAATCTTGCATATTCAGTTAAATAAGATAAGTTAAGAAGGACTTTATTGATCCCATAATCTTGCATATTCAGTTAAATAAGATAAGTTAAGAAGGACTTTATTGATCCCATAATAGGTAGGACTACAGTTGAAAAATAGCCAATTGGCTAACACTGGCGCATTTACAGAAATGTTCATTAATGTGCATTGTCCTAATCAAATAAATAAGATAACTAAAAATAATGAGGAAAGTCACTTGCCACAGCAGCTCATGCAGCCCAGCAAACAACAAAATACACGAGCAATAAAATGGGAAAATAACAAATAGGAAGAGAGTAATAACTGCAATATATATATATAGTATACACTATATATGTACACCATAGACACTTGTATTTACAGGTGGGGAGAATATATATATATATATATATATATATATATATATATATATATATATTCTCCCCAAACAGCTTTAAAATGTAGTTTTATTTTGTATTCTACGATGTTAAAGTACTGTTTTCTACAGTAAAAAAAACAACAGGAAAACAATGTGCAAAAAGTATTGAATGAATGCAAAGTGGCATTAAATAACAGATATTAAGTTATGTTATGTGGCCGTAGTACAAAAAAACATTGCAATGGAAGTGACTTAAAATTAAATAGAACATGTAATTATTTAATATAGCAAGAGTAAGTCCCCATAGTATAGATGATATAGAGTCTAACCATAGTATCAATAAGTACACGCAATGGAAAAATATAAATACAGATAATAAGAATATACTTAGAGCGGTGATGAGTAATTGAAACAGGACCATTATTAGGTGGTGCAGGTGTTGTAGAGTCTGAGAGCTTCTCAAAGTCAAAGTCTGCTTTATTGTCAATTTCTTCACATGTCAAGACATACAAAGAGATCGAAGTTACGTTTCCCTCTGTCCCACGGCGGAGACAAGACATCTTTTACCAGTTAGGTCCACAGACAAACATAACATTCAAGTAAACAATGTAAAAAGTAAAAATAAGAAGGCACATACAATGAAGAAAATTTGAGTTAAAAATGTGCAATTGTGCATACAGTAGACAGTCAATATGATATGATATGGTGCAAAAGTCCGGTCAATAAATGGCTGAGGTAGTTCTGTTTGACCTGAGTATGCAAGTGGCATAGTGGTGCAGGTTATGTAGGAGCAGCAGAAGTGTTTCCATGACAACAGGACAACAACAACAAGTTGCAAAGTGTACAAGTGGAGTAGTGCAAGGCAGCCATTGTGGGTCCAAAGTCCGGGATGTAGCTGAGAGTGGAGGGGGGAGAGGGTTCAGGTCCAGGATGTTATGTAGCTGTTGGTGGAGGGGGGAGAGGGTTCAGGTCCAGGATGTTATGTAGCGGAGGGTGGAGGGGGGAGAGGGTTCAGGTCCAGGATGTTATGTAGCTGAGGGTGGAGGGGGGAGAGGGTTCAGGTCCAGGATGTTATGTAGCTGTTGGTGGAGGGGGGAGAGGGTTCAGGTCCAGGATGTTATGTAGCTGTTGGTGGAGGGGGGAGAGGGTTCAGGTCCAGGATGTTATGTAGCGGAGGGTGGAGGGGGAGAGGGTTCAGGTCCAGGATGTTATGTAGCTGAGGGTGGAGGGGGAGAGGGTTCAGGTCCAGGATGTTATGTAGCTGAGGGTGGAGGGGGGAGAGGGTTCAGGTCCAGGATGTTATGTAGCTGAGGGTGGAGGGGGGAGAGGGTTCAGGTCCAGGATGTTATGTAGCTGAGGGTGGAGGGGGGAGAGGGTTCAGGTCCAGGATGTTATGTAGCTGAGGGTGGAGGGGGGAGAGGGTTCAGGTCCAGGATGTTATGTAGCTGAGGGGGGAGAGGGTTCAGGTCCAGGATGTTATGTAGCTGAGGGTGGAGGGGGGAGAGGGGGGAGATAGTTCAGCATCCTAACAGCCTGGTGTATGAAGCTGTTGGTGAGTCTGGTGGTGCGGGAGCGCAGGCTTCTGGACCTCTTCCCAGAGGGCAGTTGGTCAAACTAATCGTGAGCGGGGGTGACTTGCATCACTCACAACTGTGGTCGCCTTGCGGGTGAGGTGGGAGGTGTAAATGCGGGTGAGGTGGGAGGTGTAAATGCGGGTGAGGTGGGAGGTGTAAATGTCCTTCAGGGAGGAGAGTGCAGCACCAGTAATCCTCCCAGCTGTGTTCACTATGCGCTGCAGGGCCTTCCTGCTGTAGTCTGAGAGCTTCTCCTCTGCTCCTCTGTGCAGACGGCGTGCTCGTGATGAACGAGGCGGCGCTGGACGGCGCCCTGGCCACCCTGGAGTCCTTCGTCGGAGGCGTCGGGACGCTGGTGGCCGACGGCGTGTCTCGCTGCCGGGACCGGGTGCAACAACAGGAGACGCTGTGTCTGCAGGACAAGGAGAGCCTGCTGCAGCTGCTGGTGAGGACCAGGGTAGTCTCGCATGTCCCGCTCCGTCTCCACAGCGCTGTGGAGGAAGGTCTGGCTGCACCACAGACGCATTCTGGGAGTAGGAGGGGGGGGGGGGGAATCTGGGTTGTTGGTTGGCATTTCTTTAACCTTTGTGTTGTCTTCCCGTCAAAATTGAAAATCATCACTTTTATTGACGCTTTTATCGATGTTTTTAACTTTTTCTAAAATTTGTCACTTTTTTGACGTCTTCAACACTACGTAACACTAACTTATTAACTTTAGTTTTACAGTTATTTTTGGAATTTATGGTCAATAAACGTCATTTATAGGAAATTATACCTAATGCGTGTGTCTCTGCGTGTGTGTTTCTGTCTCTGCGTGTGTGTCTGTCTCTGTGTGTGTGTGTGTGTGTGTGTGTGTGTGTGTGCGCAGGAAGAGCATCGGCAGGACATGGAGGACGTGCTGGTGGCTCGGACTCTGATGGGTCTGTCGGCTGTGAAGGAGCTCAGCGACACCCTGAGAGCCACCGTGGAGACGCAGCGCGCTCTGGCCGACCAGGTGACATTTCATATACTACAGAGACATCTAAATGTCCATGTGCATATAGGACATTTCATATACTACAGAGACATCTAAATGTCCATGTGCATATAGGACATTTCATACACTACTGAGACATCTAAATGTCCATGTACATATAGGACATTTCATACACTACTGAGACATCTAAATGTCCATGTGCATATAGGACATTTCATACACTACTGAGACATCTAAATGTCCATGTACATATAGGACATTTCATACACTACTGAGACATCTAAATGTCCATGTACATATAGGACATTTCATACACTACTGAGACATCTAAATGTCCATGTGCATATAGGACATTTCATACAATACTGAGACATCTAAATGTCCATGTGCATATAGGACATTTCATACACTACTGAGACATCTAAATGTCCATGTACATATAGGACATTTCATACACTACTGAGACATCTAAATGTCCATGTGCATATAGGACATTTCATACACTACTGAGACATCTAAATGTCCATGTGCATATAGGACATTTCATACAATACTGAGACATCTAAATGTCCATGTGCATATAGGACATTTCATACACTACTGAGACATCTAAATGTCCATGTGCATATAGGACATTTCATACACTACTGAGACATCTAAATGTCCATGTGCATATAGGACATTTCATACACTACTGAGACATCTAAATGTCCATGTGCATATAGGACATTTCATACACTACTGAGACATCTAAATGTCCATGTGCATATAGGACATTTCATACACTACTGAGACATCTAAATGTCCATGTGCATATAGGACATTTCATACACTACTGAGACATCTAAATGTCCATGTACATATAGGACATTTCATACACTACTGAGACATCTAAATGTCCATGTGCATATAGGACATTTCATACACTACTGAGACATCTAAATGTCCATGTGCATATAGGACATTTCATACACTACTGAGACATCTAAATGTCCATGTGCATATAGGACATTTCATACACTACTGAGACATCTAAATGTCCATATAGGACATTCCATACGTAGATTGTTAGATGGGTACGCATCAATTCGGTTAACATTTTGTTGATAATCGGAAGTGTAAAGTACTGCGGAAAGTCCGTCAGGCGTCACCTTTTTTCACATGAGTTTCCCCATCCCCCCTTTTTTATATTTATTTCATATATTACTCACAAATTGAGGTGACTCATCAGTTGTAGTAATGTACTAAATATTCAATAAAAACTAAAGTTTAAAAAAAATTGATAATTGCCCATTTTACAGCCTTTTTTTTTACCAAAGAATCAATGACAGGAATCACCTGAAATTGTATTTTAGGATCTTAGTGGTGTCACTTTGATTTGAACCCTTGTATTTTATTTTTTTACACCCTCAAACACTTGTGCTCACCTGTGCTAAACCCTTCTCCTCGTCTCTCAGGTGGAGGCGATGAAGGAAGTGGGCGTGTCGTTCGGCGGCATGGTGCGGGAGCTGGCCGGGCTGCGGGAGGACGCCGTGCGGGAGCTGAGCTCGCTGCAGGCCGAACACGGCAAGCTGGAGGACGAGATCCGACAGGCGCAGGACCGGCACCGCACGGTAAGAGCGCGTTCAGACCGCCTGCGTCGGCCGCCCGACGTCGCGCCGCGTCGGCCGCTCGACGTCACGCCGCGTCGGCCGCTCGACGTCACGCCGCGTCGGCCACGTAGCAGGCGATCAGACCGCGTGTTTTAGAGTGATGGTTTGAGGCGATGATACGGGAGTTTGTGGAATAGCTGAATGTTTCCTGCAAAAACAAAGCACTCGCTATGGATGGATGGAAATAACGCTTTCTTTTATATGCGGTTGGAATATAAAAAAAAAAAATCTACTTTTGGAAATAGATCTTAATGCCTTTTTAATTTATAAAAATAAAATGAGGAGAATCCAACCTTTAAAGATGAACTGAACTGGAATTTGAATAATGGTGATATAACAGATGTATTTCATTTCTTCTCACTGGTACACTTATTAAAATGGGTGAATTTGTTAAAAGGGACAAAATGGCAAGTTGAAAGTGTTGTTTTTGTTACATGGGCGCCGCCATGTTGGAATTCCACAATCTACTATGTCACTGGCATGGTAAGCTACTCCGTGGCTAACTAGCACTAGCAACGCAGCCATAGGAACAGCATACAAAGAGTCGGAGGCTAGCAGACATATGGCTGGGGAAACGGAAAGAAAGAAGTCTGGGGGGGGCATACTGTATTGCCCTTGGCTGCAGTAAGGAATTGTATAGGGCTAAGGCAGCTGGGGTTACGACACATTTCCACAGGCTACCTTTGACAAGGAATAAAACAGTCCTCAACTCATGGCTAGCAGCTAGCTGCCTTAAAACGGGCTAGCCCTCCGACAGCCCCTGGATTTCGAGTCTGTAGCATTTTTTAGCGACAGACTATTTGGAAAGCTGTGCTTCTGATACAACAGCGTCACTGGTGAGGTTAAATCCAACAGACTGAAACCTGAGGCCTGCAGGCTGCAGTGCAGGGCAGACCGATAGACCACCAGACTGAAACCTGAGGCCTGCAGGCTGTAGTGCAGGGCAGACCGATAGACCACCGGCAAGGAATACCACCGATGCTACCTGCCGCAGACAGGGCGCTGAAACGCTCACGGCAGGCAGAGCACAGAGAGGTAGCGGTATGGTTACTTGTTATCAGCATGCTATCAAGTCTACTAGGCAAAGGGCTGGATGTAACGTTGTTGTCACGTACACAAAACACGAACATGTTCACTTACAAAAATAAAGCCCAACGTATAGGCTTTATAGCGTTCAACAAAACAGAGACTGACACACTGGGCAGTACTTGTAATTGAGACACAACACCAAGCTAGATACCAAACGATCCAACCGAGGGAAAGCTAGCAACTAAATACGTTGGAAGCACTCTTATGACAAACTCCCCAAGCTAGCACTCCGACCATAGACTGTAGAAATAAACCAAGACTCCGACGATATCATAGATCGATAATAATACGTTTACTAGCTGCTAACTAAACCACAGAATCCAACGTCCCTCTACTCACCCTGAAGCTAGCTGATGTCCACCGTCTCAGAGCAGATTGTTGATGCAGAAACAGCTGCTAGTTCCATAGTAAAAATCCGCCAACTCCGCACCTGCCTAAAGTAAAGTAAACGGCAAAACTCGTGAATCCTCCGTGCATCTATGGTCAAACTGGGGTAACTCTCCTAGTGCAGCTAACAAGCGATCCCATTGGATTAATTTGTCCAATTACATTTTCCATTTATCTGCCTCTATTTTCTTAAACGAACAGGACCTTGTGTTTTCTCTAAATGCAAACGCTATATAAGGAGTCTATTTCCGAAAATGCATAATGTGCTTGGATACAATAAATGAGCGTGCATGACAGTAAGCTGCACACACACACACACACACACACCGGTCACTGTCACTCCCCCCCAAACGGTCCTGTACTGAAGGTGGAGCCTGAAACTGATCGTCCTCCATGTGGTGGTAGTCAGACACTACAGGCATGTCCCTTACAGGCTCAAATGCGTAACCCGTGCCATTAAAATTACTAATTTCCGTGTGTATATAATAAGCTGCAGCCGTTGCCTATAAGCCTTCGCAGGTCCTACCATGCCAGTGACGTCATCGATATTGTCAACGTTCTAACACTAACAAACGCAATTTTTGTGTTGCTTAAAAAACAGCTATATTGATTTTTTTAATTAAAATTTTTAGTGTAATTTATTTGTAATTATCATAACCAACAAGTTATCAACTTTTATTTTTTCAGTTAAGTTCATCTTTAAGGTCACCAATTATCATAAATAAATGTTCTTCCTGTTAAAATACAGGGGGCATAAGTATACACCCCCCTATGTTAAAATACAGGGGGCATAAGTATACACCCCCTATGTTAAAATACAGGGGCATAAGTATACACCCCCCTATGTTAAAATACAGGGGGCATAAGTATACACCCCCCTATGTTAAAATACAGGGGGCATAAGTATACACCCCCCTATGTTAAAATACAGGGGGCACAAGTATACACCCCCCTATGTTAAAATACAGGGGGCACAAGTATACACCCCCCTATGTTAAAATACAGGGGGCACAAGTATACACCCCCCTATGTTAAAATACAGGGGGCATAAGTATACACCCCCTATGTTAAAATACAGGGGGCATAAGTATACACCCCCCTATGTTAAAATACAGGGGGCATAAGTATACACCCCCTATGTTAAAATACATGGGGCATAAGTATACACCCCCCTATGTTAAAATACAGGGGGCACAAGTATACACCCCCCTATGTTAAAATACAGGGGGCACAAGTATACACCCCCCTATGTTAAAATACAGGGGGCATAAGTATACACCCCCTATGTTAAAATACAGGGGGCACAAGTATACACCCCCTATGTTAAAATACAGGGGGCACAAGTATACACCCCCTATGTTAAAATACAGGGGGCATAAGTATACACCCCCTATGTTAAAATACAGGGGGCACAAGTATACACCCCCTATGTTAAAATACAGGGGGCACAAGTATACACCCCCTATGTTAAAATACAGGGGGCACAAGTATACATCCCCTATGTTAAAATACAGGGGGCATAGGTATACACCCCCTATGTTAAAATACAGGGGGCACAAGTATACACCCCCCTATGTTAAAATACAGGGGGCACAAGTATACACCCCCTATGTTAAAATACAGGGGGCACAAGTATACACCCCCCTATGTTAAAATACAGGGGGCATAAGTATACACCCCCTATGTTAAAATACAGGGGGCACAAGTATACACCCCCTATGTTAAAATACAGGGGGCATAAGTATACACCCCCTATGTTAAAATACAGGGGGCATAAGTATACATCCCCTATGTTAAAATACAGGGGGCATAGGTATACACCCCCTATGTTAAAATACATGGGGCATAAGTATACACCCCCCTATGTTAAAATACATGGGGCATAAGTATACACCCCCTATGTTAAAATACATGGGGCATAGGTATACACCCCCTATGTTAAAATACATGGGGCATAGGTATACACCCCCCTATGTTAAAATACATGGGGCATAAGTATACACCCCCCTATGTTAAAATACAGGGGGCACAAGTATACACCCCCCTATGTTAAAATACAGGGGGCATAAGTATACACCCCCTATGTTAAAATACAGGGGGCATAAGTATACACCCCCTATGTTAAAATACAGGGGGCATAAGTATACACCCCCTATGTTAAAATACAGGGGGCACAAGTATACACCCCCCTATGTTAAAATACAGGGGGCATAAGTATACACCCCCTATGTTAAAATACAGGGGGCACAAGTATACACCCCCTATGTTAAAATACAGGGGGCATAAGTATACACCCCCTATGTTAAAATACAGGGGGCACAAGTATACACCCCCTATGTTAAAATACAGGGGGCATAAGTATACACCCCCTATGTTAAAATACAGGGGGCATAAGTATACACCCCCCTATGTTAAAATACAGGGGGCATAAGTATACACCCCCCTATGTTAAATTCCCATAGAGGCCAATTTTTATTATTAAAGGCCAGTTATTACATGAAAAATCAAATGCATAAAGCAAGTCAAACCAGCTGTTAGGCTACCTGAATTAACACCATGGGGGGGGGGGGGGGCATTTTAAGGAAGGCTTTTTATTTTTTTATTCTTCTTTTAGTCAAATTTACAACAAACCTATAAGCACAACTGAATAAAGATTACTTGAGCTTTGTTGTGGGGTTCAAGAGCACAACAGGACGTCACACAAATGGGCCGTTTTATTAAAATTGAAAATTGCTGATCAATATTTAATTTATTTATTTATTTAATGTGAATGCCCCATGAGACCAAGCCTCGATGCAGATTTACTCTTCCACCAGCTCTTGTCCCGCTTGAGTTTTTAAAGTCAGTTTTCAGCTTAAAGTTCCCAGGTGTCTAAATTCAGGCATAGAGCAGTTTTAAATGTATATTCTACCTGATTCTATACATTAAACACATTTCTATGGTTTCTTGCTTCAACTCCTGAATTTTTATCTGTCAACTCAAAGCTGATTTTAAATGTGTCAACGCATCAGTTTCCAGAGGTTTCACCCCAAAAAATACATGCCATCTGTTTCAGTGCAAAATGGAAATAACATAACTTCTTGAACCAGATCTTTTTCAACTAGAGAAATAAACCAAAGCATGAAAACTGGTCAGATGAGAATGTTGTGACATTTAACTGAATTAGTTATATATATTTTTGTCTTTAGCTAAACCAAACTAGCATTCTTCCGTTTTTCACGTCAACCTTGCTGCTTATAATTAGGTCGTTATATCAGTCCCAGTTATTTTGGTGAGTGTTAAATGAAACTAACGATGTTACGGGGCTTCCTGCTGTCAGGGTATGAAGCAGACCATGCAGTTCCTGCAGGACCAACTCAACCTGCTGACCATGGAGGCCCAGAAGGACTACACTGACCTGCGCTCCTGCTCCAAGGCTCTACAGAAACCTCTACAGACCCTCCAGGAGAACATCAGCAGGTCAGCCCCAGACGGGTCCATTTTAATAATAATAATAAGGGTTTCCTTCCAGCAGGGGGCGCCACTGGCTCCAAAAAGAAGTCTGTTCCTATAGAAGTCTATTGGAAAATGAGCTTGTTGCTCACTTTGTTTTTATGTACTGCTTGTTTTTATACTGCTTGTTCAACGGCTGTTTGGTATATTTACTAAATATACTACTAAACACATTCAGAGGATTTTATTTTTTACAGTGGGAAATTACTATTTAATTTCTGTTATTACACTTATGTTATTACATGTTATTACACACAGGCCTGACTTACACACACATGCTCAGTACCTATACATGCACTAATGCGAGCAGTTGGGGGTTTGGGGCCTGTTGGAATTTAAAATGTTAAACATTGTGTGTGATTTGCATTATACATCTAAGCTAAAAGGTAAAAGCATTATTTCAACATAAATGGAGACATGGTGGTCATGCATTAAGTTTGTTGTTATAAGCATATAGTTTGTTGTTTGTTGCATTAAGTTGTTTTGCAATACTCTGTTCTATTACATAAGATGTTCTGGTACATTTTGTTATAATCCAGCTTCTCCTAAATGTGTCAGAAGTAGAATTGATTGTTAGGGACCATCCTGAATCTGGTTCCAGTCCCACTTTTACATACCACTGCTCTTTTGCTCTGCAAGTCCTGAACTGAGGGTCATGAACTTTCAGTCACATTCCAACTGAGAGATAACGAATAAGCACGCAGACACATCACTGTGGTCTAGAGACCCCCCCACCCCCCCTCCCCCTTTGTGAATAAGACCAGGGGGGCAAGAGCCAGACAAAGGAGAGCTGTGACAGCTTGATCCAGGTAACTTTGTCTCTAGGATGTCCTACTTAATAACAAGGACTCACACATCAACATCTGAGATTCTGACTACTAACTGACTGAACCCTGAGACTGGAGCAGGATTTAGCTCCAACAGGCCTTGCTCAAGAGCACCTTGGCAGTCCCCAGCAGGTGGACTGGCACCTCTCCAGCTGCCAGTCCACCACCATACTTTGGTCCATATGGGGACTTTGACCCAGCTCCCTACGGACTGAGCTACTGCCCCCCCCACCATTGCTATTTATATTCAGTTCTTTTCTTCATTTTTATTTTCAATTCTTATCATTCTCGTCTTCTGGTGCTGGCTAAAGCCTCTTTTGGGAGCCAAACATTCGTGTGTGTGTCTCAGTCAAAATAATGGACACCAGGTTTTTGTATATACAGTCTCTGGTTTTATCCCCCCGGTCACCATCTTGTCTCCCTGTGTGCAGCGGGTGCAGCACCGTAGAGCATCAGGCCTCGGCCCAGGCAGACCTCCTCTCCTCCACCTCCGCCTCCCTCGCCTCCTCCCTGCGTCTGAGCGCCGACGAAAGCCAACAGGCGCTGGACGAGCTGACGGGGTGCTGCTCGCACCTCCACAGCTCCGTGTCCGGTACTTCATCTCCTCCACTTATCCTCATTTAACCCTCATGTTGTCCTCATTTAACCCCCATGTTGTCCTCATTTAACCCCCATGTTGTCCTCATTTAACCCCCATGTTGTCCTCATTTAACCCCCATGTTGTCCTCATTTAACCCCCATGTTGTCCTCATTTAACCCCCATGTTGTCCTCATTTAACCCCCATGTTGTCCTCATTTAACCCTCATGTTGTCCTCATTTAACCCTCATGTTGTCCTCATTTAACCCTCATGTTGTCCTCATTTAACCCTCATGTTGTCCTCATTTAACCCTCATGTTGTCCTCATTTAACCCTCATGTTGTCCTCATTTAACCCTCATGTTGTCCTCATTTAACCCTCATGTTGTCCTCATTTAACCCTCATGTTGTCCTCATTTAACCCTCATGTTGTCCTCATTTAACCCTCATGTTGTCCTCATTTAACCCTCATGTTGTCCTCATTTAACCCTCATGTTGTCCTCATTTAACCCTCATGTTGTCCTCATTTAACCCTCATGTTGTCCTCATTTAACCCTCATGTTGTCCTCATTTAACCCTCATGTTGTCCTCATTTAACCCTCATGTTGTCCTCATTTAACCCCCATGTTGTCCTCATTTAACCCCCATGTTGTCCTCATTTAACCCCCATGTTGTCCTCATTTAACCCCCATGTTGTCCTCATTTAACCCTCATGTTGTCCTCATTTAACCCCCATGTTGTCCTCATTTAACCCCCATGTTGTCCTCATTTAACCCCCATGTTGTCCTCATTTAACCCTCATGTTGTCCTCATTTAACCCTCATGTTGTCCTCATTTAACCCTCATGTTGTCCTCATTTAACCCCCATGTTGTCCTCATTTAACCCCCATGTTGTCCTCATTTAACCCCCATGTTGTCCTCATTTAACCCTCATGTTGTCCTCATTTAACCCTCATGTTGTCCTCATTTAACCCTCATGTTGTCCTCATTTAACCCTCATGTTGTCCTCATTTAACCCTCATGTTGTCCTCATTTAACCCTCATGTTGTCCTCATTTAACCCTCATGTTGTCCTCATTTAACCCTCATGTTGTCCTCATTTAACCCCCATGTTGTCCTCATTTAACCCCCATGTTGTCCTCATTTAACCCCCATGTTGTCCTCATTTAACCCCCATGTTGTCCTCATTTAACCCCCATGTTGTCCTCATTTAACCCCCATGTTGTCCTCATTTAACCCCCATGTTGTCCTCATTTAACCCTCATGTTGTCCTCATTTAACCCTCATGTTGTCCTCATTTAACCCTCATGTTGTCCTCATTTAACCCCCATGGTGTCCTCATTTAACCCCCATGGTGTCCTCATTTAACCCCCATGGTGTCCTCATTTAACCCCCATGGTGTCCTCATTTAACCCCCATGGTGTCCTCATTTAACCCTCATGTTGTCCTCATTTAACCCTCATGTTGTCCTCATTTAACCCTCATGTTGTCCTCATTTAACCCTCATGTTGTCCTCATTTAACCCTCATGTTGTCCTCATTTAACCCTCATGTTGTCCTCATTTAACCCTCATGTTGTCCTCATTTAACCCTCATGTTGTCCTCATTTAACCCTCATGTTGTCCTCATTTAACCCTCATGTTGTCCTCATTTAACCCTCATTTAACCCTCATGTTGTCCTCATTTAACCCTCATGTTGTCCTCATTTAACCCTCATGTTGTCCTCATTTAACCCTCATGTTGTCCTCATTTAACCCTCATGTTGTCCTCATTTAACCCTCATGTTGTCCTCATTTAACCCTCATGTTGTCCTCATTTAACCCTCACGTTGTCCTCACGTTGTCCTCACGTTATCCTCACGTTGTCCTCATGTTGTCCCCATGTTGTCTTCACGTTGTCCTCATGTTGTCCTCATTTAACCCTCATGTTGTCCTCATGTTGTCCTCATGTTGTCCTCATGTTGTCCTCATGTTGTCCCCATGTTGTCCCCATGTTTTCCTCATGTTGTCCTCATGTTGCCCTCATGTTGACCTCATGATTTAGCGCTATATAAATAAAATGGAATTGAAATGTGATGCTGAAAAGGAGCGTAGTAAGGGCTCTCTAAACCCAAATCTGCAGAACATTCAGTGTGCGCTTAGTGCTGATGCTGGGGACTCGTGTGTGTGTGCAGGTCTGGTCCAGCGGGACCTCCAGTGGACGTCCAAAGCCAGGGACCATGCAGAGACTCAAGCCCAGGAACACCTCTCACTGTCGGGGAAGATTTCCACCGAAGCTCAGACCCTCTGTCAGGTAAAAACGCCCTCTGACCTCTGCAGTTCTCCGTCTTTTTAGTTTGATTCATTAATAATTTTATTGGTAAGAGTATTGCTTTAAGTGAACACACTAAATATCGTTTGTATTGATGATTGACATATGGTATATGGAATGTCATTTAAGTCAATATTAAATAAATATGTCTATGCCTATGTATATACTAATTTGGCTTAGAAATAAGACAATCAAATATTTCTCATTTAAAACATTTCTTTATTGAACTATATTCACTCATTTATGTATTAACATTTATTTAAATGCATTTCTTGCCTCATTTATTAACAATTTCATGGGCTTATTTATGTAATGCCTTAACTGGAATTCCATATTTGTTATAGGTTTTCATCTATTTAGTGCTAGTGTGTTTTTAATGTTATGTTATTAGATATGTTTGGTGTTTTATTTATTTATTTTAAGGATGCAGCACGGTTGAAAGCCCAATCCAAATTTCCTGCAATGTAGGACAATAAATCTTGAAGATCTACATTTTTTAAATGTCTTAAGAAGTGTGTGCATCTTAATTCCACAAAACATCTTGAAGAATAACATACTGAAGTTGATTTCTGCAGCTAAATCCAAACCCATTTAAACTAGGGGGGTCCTGATCGGAGCCGATTTGGGGATTTTCTAACTGATCCGCATTCACCCCCGTACATCCTACTCCGATGTACAAGATTCAAGATTATTTTAATTTTTTAATTTTTATTTATCGGACCACCATTTAAAAACAGACACAGAAACTGATCAGCAGCTAAAAAAATGCAATTATAAATATTGTTAAAATATGATGTATACATAAGATAGCTAGCATTTAAAAAAAAAAAAAGATAAATAAAATGAGTAACATAACATAACAATACAATACATGTGGCCACATGAAGGGGTTTTTTGAGGTGACTTGGGAGGGTTTCCGAGGCCGACAGTTCAAGGGGTGGGGGGGATAGGGGGAGATAGTGTCAATGGTGATGGTGAGTTTGTGTAAATGTATGTAAATCCCACACATACCCATACATGTACATCATATGCAGGCATTCTGTATGTGTGCAGCAGCTTGTAGTGATTGCCTCGTTTAATCGCATGCGCCCTGCACCACAGGCTGCAAAACCCTGATGGAGACGTCCCTTATTTATTTATACTGCTGCTGCTCGAGGTTTCTCTTCTCTGGTTATATCTGCATCTGGCACTCCTTACCTTGACTGGTATTTCAATTTGCACTGCTCACTGTTTATTTACAGTACTAACTGTGTACATAATACACCTGCAAATACCGTACTTTAACTGTAATGTGCCATTACCTTCCACTGCACTTTAATTCGGAGAGCTTCTGCCCAAACTTTATTTGTACTACCTTAAATCCATTATTATACTGCTCGTTTTAGCCTAACTTATTATATAGATGTATATCCATATCTGTAAAAATTCTGTCTATAGTAATAGCCATCTGTATATATATTCATAGTACATATTCACCTGTAAACTCTGTTATAGTAACAACCATCTGTATATTATGTTCATTGTACATATCTGTAAAAATTCTATTTATAGTAATACCCACCTGTATATTATATTCAGTACATATCCAGCTGTATATTATATTCAGTACATATCCACCTGTATATTATATTCAGTACATATCCAGCTGTATATTATATTCAGTACATATCCAGCTGTATATTATATTCAGTACATATCCAGCTGTATATTATATTATATTCAGTACATATCCAGCTCTAAATCTTGTTCACAATACTAGTTATCTATATATTATATTCATAGGACACACCCATCTGTAAAATTCTGTTTATAATAGTATTAATCTCTATATTTATTCAGTACATAGCCATGTCCTGCCCTTATGGAACCAGTGTATATCCTGCACCGGATGCTATTGCACTTCTGGTTAGACCTACCTGTACCTGTGTAATGACAATAAAGTTTAATTTAATGTAATCTAATCTAACAATCTAATCTAATCCCAACCAAAGCGTCACCTGGCAGATGAACAAGACTCTAACCCTCCATCTTGTGTCCAGAGCGTGGAGACGCGCTGCGCCGAACGGCTCGGCACAGCCGGGGAGGAGCTGTCCGGTCGGCGGGCGGAGGTGACGAGGTCTCTGGTGGCCGTGCAGAACCAGACCTCCGCGGACCGGGCGGTCCTGAACCAGCAGCAGGCCGAGCTGCGGGACCACGTGGAGACGAGCCAGGAGCTGATCCAGGGCTTCCTGCAGGAGGAGCTGCAGCAGGACCGGCCCACCGGTAAGGGGCTGAACCCGGGCGTAGGCCGGCATGATTAATCTTTACAAATTCACAATCTCAATTCATCCTGGTCACGATTTCAAATTTTTAATAACTTCGAAAAAAAATTTATGCGACTGTGTCACAATTTTTTTCCTTTTTAATTTTTTTAATTAATTTCTCTTTATGACTTAATTTAATTTTACGAGCCGACTGCTTCACAAACGCTACTACTTCTGGGAGTTTTAAAGAGACTCTATATGTGTGTATATGTATATGTGTGTGTGTATATGTATATGTGTGTGTATATGTATATGTGTGTGTGTATATGTATATGTGTGTGTGTATAT
Source organism: Etheostoma nigrum (assembly GCA_029931835.1). Taxonomy (NCBI): domain Eukaryota; kingdom Metazoa; phylum Chordata; class Actinopteri; order Perciformes; family Percidae; genus Etheostoma; species Etheostoma nigrum. The sequence continues at coordinate 1,718,666 of CM057253.1, forward strand.
GTGTGTGTTTTTATGTGTGTGTGTGAATGTATATATATATGTGTGTGTGTGTGTGTATGTGTACGTATATATGTACAGTTGTGCTCATAAGTTTACATACCCATAATAAAATTGGCTAAAAAGAGGAATAAAACCATCATCTTTTGGAAATTGATCTTAATGGTTTAATTAAACAATTATGTAAAATCCAACCTTTAAGGACACCAGTTTTCTTTGTGGATAAATAATGTATTGTGAATAAATAAATATTCTTCCTTAAAATACAGGGGGCATAAGTATACATACCCCTATGTTAAATTCCCATAGAGGCAGGCAGATTTTTATTATTAAAGGCCAGTCATTTCATGGAACAGGATACTATGCATCCTGATAAAATTCCCTTGGCCTTTGGAATTAAAATAGCCCCATATCATCATATACACTTCACCATACCTAGAGATTGGCATGGGATACTTTCCATAAAATCATCTCTCAATGCAAATCAAACCGACTATTAGTCTAACTGAAATAGAACCATGCCAATCTCTAGCTATGGTGAAGTGTATATGATGATATGGGGCTATTTTAATTCCAAAGGCCAAGGGAATTTTATCAGGATGCATAGTATCCTGTTCCATGAAATGACTGGCCTTAAATAATAAAAATCTGCCTGCCTCTATGGGAATTTAACATAGGGGTATGTATACTTATGCCCCCTGTATTTTAAGGAAGAATATTTATTTATTCACAATACATTATTTATCCACAAAGAAAACTGGTGTCCTTAAAGGTTGGATATTACATAATTGTTTAATTAAAGCATTAAGATCAATTTCCAAAAGATGATTTTTTTATTCCTCTTTTTAGCCAATTTTATTATGGGTATGTAAACTTATGAGCACAACTGTACGTGTGTGCATGTATGTATGTATGTATATATAATAGGTTTTAATGCTCTCCCTTCTCTTCATTGAGGCCTCTGTGCTAACAGGCTTGTGGTGATGCCCGTTGTGATATAGTTGCCAAAATAAATCCGTTTGGTACTGCCAGTATGTGTTGTGTCATGGTTCATGTGAGAAATACACATCGCACTTTGTGATGAAGAGAATCGTGATATCAATTCATCAATCATCTCTCTTTAAGTACGTTTTCATTTTTTATAAAGACAGACCGATTAAATGGCCGTTTTTTTTTTTAAGCCATTTTGCAGATTATCTGTATCTAACTGAAGTTAATGACTTAAAAAAATCACTTAATCTCACTTAATGTCCCCCACACACACACACACACACACACACACACACCACTCACCCCCCAACAACACTATCACTTGAAACTTTCTCATTTATTAATAGTTTTTAGCATTTAAACAACGTTTTGTCTTCATTTTGACTTGATTGATTTTCTTCACTGTAACTGCATATTTATTCCTGCTGTTGCCTTCAGGTGCGACCCCTCAGCGTCGGGAGTTTGTGTATCCCCGGCAGCTGGAGAAGTCTGTGAGCCGCAGCGAGCTGCTGGAGAGCCTGCGGAGGCGGCAGGAGGAGCTGCAGGCCGCCATGGAGAAGGAGCAGCAGCAGCAGCAGGAGGAGGAAGAGGAGGAGGAGGAGGATCACGTACGTTCACTTTCACTCAGACACTTATCTAACACCCAGTTAGTTATGTTTTATTAATGTTGAATTCAGCTCCTGAGCCAAATACTTGCTTTTTACTGTAGGAAACCGCTGCTGCTGTATTAAGGGAACTGTGGGATGAATAAAGTATAATATCTAATCTCTAAGTATAATATCTAATCTCATATCTAATCTCTAAATATAATATCTAATCTCTAAGTATAATATCTAATCTCTAAGTATAATATCTAATCTCTAAATATAATATCTAATCTCTAAATATAATATCTAATCTCATATCTAATCTCTAAGAATAATATCTAATCTCATATCTAATCTCTAAGTATAATATCTAATCTCATATCTAATCTCTAAGTATAATATCTAATCTCATATCTAATCTCTAAGTATAATATCTAATCTCTAAGTATAATATCTAATCTCTAAGATAATATCTAATCTCTAAGTATAATATCTAATCTCATATCTAATCTCTAAATATAATATCTAATCTCTAAGTATAATATCTAATCTCTAAGTATAATATCTAATCTCTAAATATAATATCTAATCTCATATCTAATCTCTAAGTATAATATCTAATCTCTAAGTATAATATCTAATCTCTAAGATAATATCTAATCTCTAAGTATAATATCTAATCTCATATCTAATCTCTAAATATAATATCTAATCTCTAAGTATAATATCTAATCTCATATCTAATCTCTAAGAATAATATCTAATCTCATATCTAATCTCTAAGAATAATATCTAATCTCATATCTAATCTCTAAGAATAATATCTAATCTCATATCTAATCTCTAAGTATAATATCTAATCTCATATCTAATCTCTAAGTATAATATCTAATCTCTAAGTATAATATCTAATCTCTAAGTATAATATCTAATCTCTAAGATAATATCTAATCTCTAAGTATAATATCTAATCTCATATCTAATCTCTAAATATAATATCTAATCTCTAAGTATAATATCTAATCTCTAAGTATAATATCTAATCTCTAAATATAATATCTAATCTCATATCTAATCTCTAAGTATAATATCTAAGTATAATATCTAATCTCTAAGATAATATCTAATCTCTAAGTATAATATCTAATCTCATATCTAATCTCTAAATATAATATCTAATCTCTAAGTATAATATCTAATCTCATATCTAATCTCTAAGAATAATATCTAATCTCATATCTAATCTCTAAGAATAATATCTAATCTCATATCTAATCTCTAAGAATAATATCTAATCTCATATCTAATCTCTAAGTATAATATCTAATCTCTAAGTATAATATCTAATCTCTAAATATAATATCTAATCTCTAAGTATAATATCTAATCTCTAAGTATAATATCTAATCTCTAAGTATAATATCTAATCTCATATCTAATCTCTAAGTATAATATCTAATCTCTAAATATAATATCTAATCTCATATCTAATCTCTAAATATAATATCTAATCTCTAAGTATAATATCTAATCTCTAAGTATAATATCTAATCTCATATCTAATCTCTAAGTATAATATCTAATCTCTAAGTATAATATCTAATCTCATATCTAATCTCTAAGTATAATATCTAATCTCTAAGTATAATATCTAATCTCTAAATATAATATCTAAACTCATATCTAATCTCTAAGTATAATATCTAATCTCTAAGTATAATATCTAATCTCATATCTAATCTCTAAGTATAATATCTAATCTCTAAGTATAATATCTAATCTCTAAGTATAATATCTAATCTCTAAATATCATATCTAATCTCTAAGTATAATATCTAATCTCTAAATATAATATCTAATCTCATATCTAATCTCATATCTAATCTCTAAGTATAATATCTAATCTCATATCTAATCTCTAAGTATAATATCTAATCTCTAATTATAATATCTAATCTCTAAATATAATATCTAAACTCATATCTAATCTCTAAGTATAATATCTAATCTCTAAGTATAATATCTAATCTCATATCTAATCTCTAAATATAATATCTAATCTCATATCTAATCTCTAAGTATAATATCTAATGTCATATCTAATCTCTAAATATAATATCTAATCTCATATCTAATCTCTAAGTATAATATCTAATCTCTAAGTATAATATCTAATATCTAAATATAATATCTAAACTCATATCTAATCTCTAAGTATAATATCTAATCTCTAAGTATAATATCTAATCTCATATCTAATCTCTAAATATAATATCTAATCTCATATCTAATCTCTAAGTATAATATCTAATCTCTAAGTATAATATCTAATCTCTAAATATAATATCTAATCTCATATCTAATCTCTAAGTATAATATCTAATCTCTAAGTATAATATCTAATCTCATATCTAATCTCTAAATATAATATCTAATCTCTAAGTATAATATCTAATCTCTAAGTATAATATCTAATCTCTAAGTATAATATCTAATCTCTAAGTATAATATCTAATCTCTAAATATAATATCTAATCTCTAAATATAATATCTAATCTCATATCTAATCTCTAAGTATAATATCTAATCTCTAAGTATAATATCTCATCTCTAAATATAATATCTAAACTCATATCTAATCTCTAAGTATAATATCTAATCTCTAAGTATAATATCTAATCTCTAAATATAATATCTAATCTCTAATTATAATATCTAATCTCATATCTAATCTCTAACAACAACATGGGGACAACATGGGGGCTAAATTGAAAAACGTCTAAACTTTATTAGACTCACGGTCCATGTAATTTGGATTTACAGCTGTTTCTTTAACCTTTAGTTTCTTTTGGACTCCTCCCACTTTGTTTTGAGACCAATCAGTTTCACTCGGCATGAATAAAGTTTTACCTTATCTCAGTTTAATTATTGGACGTGCTACTCTGGACATTTTAAGCTTATTTCCTCTTCTTCAGGTCATTTTGTCTCATTATGGGGACACATTTGTGTGTTTTTTTCCAGCATTTGTTGGGTTAATGTTGAGTTTGGCTTCATTTCGCCCTCGGCGTCCCCTCTCTGGTGTCTAGGACTCTCTGGAGGACGAGCTGAGCACCGCCAACGACAGCCTGGCCACGGAGCCGTCCTTCATCGACGAGAACCTGGTCTTCAACGAGAGCAAGCGGGTCCCCTTCTTCAAGGTGAGAAATTAAACTAATCTTTATTTAAACTGACGCTGACGTCCCGCTGCATGCACGCGTCTGCGCTGCGTTGTATACTAGTTATGATGTTATTTATTATATATTATTCTATACTATTTATTATATATGTCTATTATATATGCTATATACTATTTATTATATGTTATATACTATTTATATATTGTATATGTTCTATACTATTTGTTATATGTTATATGTTATTTATTATATATGTTATATACTATTTATATATTATATGTTATATACTATTATATATGTTTATTATATGCCATATACTATTTATTATATGTTATTTATTATGTTATATACTATTTATTGTATGTTATATGCTATTTATTATGATATATACTATTATATAGGTTATTTATTATACATGTTCTATACTATTTATTATATATGTTTATTATATATGCTATATACTATTATGTTCTATACTATTTATATATTGTATATGTTATATACTATTATATAGATTATTTATTATATGTTATATACTATTATATATGTTATATGCTATTTATTATATAGGTTATATACTATTTATTTATGTTATATATTATGTATTGTATATTATATATTGTATATATTATGTATTGTATATTATATATTGTATATATTATGTATTGTATATGATTATATCTTGTATATATTATGTATTGTATATGATTATATCTTGTATATATTATGTATTGTATATGATTATATCTTGTATATATTATTATGTATTGTATATATTATATATGTGATGGTCAGTTTGTCCCGTTCTGCAGCGATAACATTGAAGATGAACAAACAGAGAAATGTTTCTTTTTAGATGAAACAGATGTTGAGTTTCTTTTTCATTAGAAATTGGGAAAAATTAGAAGTTGAAAAAAAGGTTATAAATAAATTACAATATATTGCAGAATATTGCAATATATCGCAGAATATTACAATATATCGCAGAATATTGTAATATATCGCAGAATATTGGCCACTTCAGACGTTACAGAAGCCTCTCGTTAGCATCTTGAAAAGCTAAACCAGGTGTGTGCACATTCTACTTTATATAGCTTATAATAACTGAATATTCTTGTAATTTCCTCCTCTTTCAGAAGAAGAAGAGCAGTAAGAAGGAGGCGAAGCTGCTCGCCAGGTTCAAAGCGTCCGAAAACGAAGCCGCGACGCCTCAGAGGTCCAAACTCCCGCTCCGCTGCCAGAACTAAGACAACCAACTTCTTCTTTTTAATGTTATTCTATAAACAACGTTATTACTTTACCAATATCTCATGTATTTTTTAATCTTTTTGTCTTCTTCATGTCAGGATGTCTCGTGAAGTGTCTCTTGTTGTTTTAGTACACGGTAATATTTGTCTCAACGTTTTCAAGTTGCTTGTAAAATTAAAGAGATTTATACTTGTTTTTATACTGTTGTTGTTGTTGTTCTTCGTGTATTTGTACAAGCTTACTGATTCTGAGAGATGGAGACATTGGGTGATACACTTCTTTTAGAAAGCTGTAGTAAGAAGTACAGTATTTCTCTCTGAAATGTAGTAGAAAGAGGGATGAAAAGACTCGAGTAAAGTACAAGTACTTGTGATTAATAAATACATATGCATAGTGCAGAATATTGTCCAGTGATGGCTCATATTGCAGAAACAGTGCTACTTTATTAAATCTTAAAAATAAGATTTGTTTGACTTTAGCAAATTAACAGCCTAGAACTCAGTCACATAGGTAAATATACACCTTTTATATACATTATACACAAGTGCAGTACCTGTGCAACGAGATTGAAGCAAAAACTTTACAGTGTCAACACCAAATATAAGAATATAAAAAATATGAGTGCAGAAGAAAGAGGGGGAATTGTGTGTGTGTGTGTAAATATGTATATATATGTGTGTGTAAGTATATGTGTGTATATATATACATGTGTGTACATATACGTGTATGTGTATATATGTGTGTGTGTATATATACGTGTGTGTATATATATATATGTGTACATGTATATATGTATGTGTACATGTATGTATGTATGTGTATATGTATATATAGGTGTGTATATATATACACGTGTGTATATATACACGTGTGTGTATATATATACGTGTGTGTATATATATATATGTGTACATGTATATATGTATGTGTACATGTATGTATGTATGTGTATATGTATATATAGGTGTGTGTATATATATATATACGTGTGTGTGTGTATATATAGACGTGTGTACATGTATGTATGTGTACATGTATATATGTGTGTATGTAAGTATACATGTATGTATGTGTATTTGTATATATATAGGTGTGTGTATATATATATATACGTGTGTGTGTGTATATATAGACGTGTGTACATGTATGTATGTATGTGTACATGTATATATGTGTGTATGTATGTATACATGTATGTATGTGTATTTGTATATATATAGGTGTGTGTATATATAGGTATTATATATATAGTATTACACAGTAGGAGGTCGGGGGGGGGTCTCCAAACTTAAGCCTTATGTAATGCATGTAAGTCACCAATGCGGAATGTTAGGGTGTAACTATCTCTACACCATAGACCGTTAATATACAGTGTATGGTCTACACCCTGCATTACACACTGGGAAGTACCCGCGCTTCTCTTTCTCTGCTGGTGTAACGGAAAATAACGTCTCCCCGTTCGACTCGTTCATGAACGTACAAGAGATCCGATTCACTTCCCCTGTGACGTCTGGAAAAACTCAGTTAATCACCAAATGTACAATGGTAACCACAATATTTAGTTTTCATTTGTGTTTATTTTAGTATCCTTTTCTGTTTTGTAAGAGTGTTTTTATTTTTCGGATTTCTAATGTTTTTAAAACGAGCAGCGCAAATGATTTGGCTAGAACACGCCCTCATTGGTTGGATTAGTACGGCCAGGGTTGGCTAGCCAATCAGAGGCAAGAGTAGGCGGGACATTCTTAGAAGTTTTGAATTCACGTCTTGATATGATTTATTATATTTTATTTTTTTAATACATTTTATGTTATCGTTTTTATCCAGTGTTCCCTATATGTGGGTTGAGGTGTTATTTCCTTTGCCATGATATCGTAAATTAATTCTGATGTGTTTTTTAAAACGAGTGACTTGCGGCGCAAATGATTGGCTAGAACACGCTTCGGTCAGGGTTGGCTAGCCAATCAGAGGCAAGAGTAGGCGGGACATCTAGACGTTTTGGGTTCACGTCTCGATTTAGATAATTACATTTTATTTATTTTTTATACATTTTAAGTTAGTTATAGTTTTTATCCAGTGTTATTTCCTTTGCCATGATATCGTACATTAATTCCTAAAAAAAATAAAAATAAAAAACCATCCGGGTCGTGTTGGCGGGGTTTTCCGATGACTCAGCAGAAACTCCTCCCCATAGAAAGCAAGAAGGAAGGGAGGCAGGAAGAAGAAGGGTGTTGGCGAGTCGTCGAAGCGTGTTGAGCTGATACAATCGACGTTTTTCGATGTTATGAAGCTCGATAGTCTTCTCAGGTGAACTATGGAGAAACTAACCGGGTTTTTGTTGCTGTTGGCGACGCTGAACGTCTCTCTAGCCCAGGACAAGGGAACCCCGAAATACTTCAAAGATGGCGGAAAGCTAACGTTGGAGCTGAGTCCTCGTCCTACTGAACCTATCACCAACCTCGTCTGGAAACTAAAGGGAGACCTGGTAGCCGAGTGGTTCAAAGACAAAGTCCCTTTGACTTATTACAGAACATTTAGAGGACGCGCGAAAGTGGATTTAACCACTGGACGGTTGGATATTAACGACATGACCAAAGCTGAGGCGGGTGTGTATTCAGCGGAAGTCAACAGCGTCGTCCAGAACGCGCGCTACAACGCTACGTTGATAAAAGAAGTGCCCAAGCTTGAGGTGGTGATACGGCCGTTGACGTGTTCCTCCGCGTCGGAAAGCTGCACCCTGTCCTGTGAAGGGGACACCACAGACGCTGGACCCGTCACCTACAGCTGGAAGGAGGTAGACGGAGGGTGGACGGGGTCGGGAAAGGACGTGGACATCACCAAGAAAGAGACAGAAGGTGTGAAGACCTTCACCTGCCAGATAGAGAACGCACTCCGCGACGTGAAAGAAAGTGACCCCAGAAAAAACCCGTTCATAACAGAGGAGACAGGTGGCTCTGACGTTTGGAAGATTGTGGTTGGCATCATTGTGGGCATTTCGGTGGCTGGGGCTGTGGCTTGGGGTGGCATATGGTTTTATAAGAAGAAACTAAATAATGGAGGCCACAGCAGCCCTGCTGCTTCGGGTGGAAATGGACCGAAACCTAATACTGGAGATGCGGCAGTTCCACTTACCACGAACCACAATGGCGAAGGAAAGGATTGAAGTGTGTGTGTGAGAGATTGTGTGTGTGTGTGTGTGAGAGAGAGAGAGATTGTGTGTGTGAGAGAGAGATTGTGTGTGTGTGTGTCTCTGTGTGTGTGAGAAAGAGTGTGTGTGAGAGAGAGTGTGTGTGTGTGTGTGAGAGAGAGAGAGAGAGAGAGATTGTGTGTGTGAGAGAGAGATTGTGTGTGTGTGTGTCTCTGTGTGTGTGAGAGAGAGAGATTGTATGTGTGTGTGCACCTTGGTTGAGAAGTGCATGAAAACATCATTTATATATATATATATATATATATATATATATATATATATATATATATACTCGTTGCACAGCAGACCCATGTTGTTATTATTTAGGATTATGGATGTGTATATGTACAGTAGGTTGTTGCTAATCAGGGCTGGTTGATATGGACCTCAATTATACCGATTTATTAAGATTCAATCTCCAAAAAAAAGATGATCTGCGTTCCCCAAAGTCCCAAAATGGCGTCTCTTCCTCTCCACAACTCAAAGACATTCAGTTTAATGTCACAGACAGGAAGAGCTCACAAGCCGACATCAGAGAATATGGACTTTTTTTTTTTTTATAAAAGAAATGACTCAAAACAACTGCTTGATTATCAAAATAGTTGAAATTTGAATTAATAATTGACGACTAATGGATTAATCTTTGCAGGGCTGCATTTTATATCAATTTAAACATTTCAGCGTGCAGTTACTGGTATTAAGAGATATATATATATATATATATATATATATATATATATATATATATATATATATATATAATCTCCGCATCCGCCCAGCTCTTGATTTTTTTAATTTCTGCTGAATGAAATGCTTTTTTTCTGCCTCATAAGTGACTCATTTGGGGAAACACCTTCATGAGCCGGCACCATTTAGAGGAACTGTATATACATTTTGATGCACTGGACTAAAATGATGAAGCACTTATTATTTAACCCTCATGTTGTCCTCGGGTCAGATTTGACCCGTTTTCAGTCATTTAAAAAAAATGGCTCGTTAAAATAAGAGCTGGAAATGTACAAACACTCACAAAAAAAGCACCCACAACGTTGAAAAATGTCTAATAATGTTGAAAAATAAGTGATAAATGCTTTTCTTTTTCATGGTAGACAGGAAGACAACACGAGGGTTAAATCATGGCTTATACTAACAATTTAGAATGAATCTAAATGCTATATCTGTCCATGTTGGCCTATTATTAGCCTGTTGGAGATGAGCTGAATGTATTACACCGGCTTTTATTAATGTGACTTTTTGAGTGTATGTTATAAATGTCAAAGCATTTGGACTCTACAAATGTTACATATGATCCAAATCAACATGCTTAAAGTGCTCATGTTATGCTTTTTGCATTTCCTGTATTGTGTTATATATCTTTGTTGCATGTAATAGGTTTATAAAGTTAAAAATGGCCAAAGGGATTCACTTTGTAACATGTTACAATGCTCACCTAGCTGCTTCTGACTGGCTAGTAGTCCTTACCTAGGTACTGTGACTCCCAACAAAGATGGACCAGAAGTATGATGCCTGGTGGTAGGGCTGGGCAATATGGAGAAAATCTAGTATCGATTTTTTTATTTTTTTAAGATTATTTTTGGGCTTTTCTGCCTTTTTATTTGATAGGACAACTAGGTGAGAAAAGGAGAAGAGACGCAGGAAATCGTCACAGGTCCCTGGACCTCTGTGTCAAGTGCATGTGCGCCTGCTTTACCCACTGGTCCTCCAGGCCCACCAGCCTCGCTCCTAACCCCAACCAAGTTCCTCCAGGCCTGGGTATGGGCCTCCAGGCCCACAAGCCTCCCTCCTAACCCCAACCAAGTTCCTCCAGGCCTGGGTATGGGCCTCCAGGCCCACCAGCCTCGCTCCTAACCCCAACCAAGTTCCTCCAGGCCTGGGTATGGGCCTCCAGGCCCACAAGCCTCCCTCCTAACCCCAACCAAGTTCCTCCAGGCCTGGGTATGGGCCTCCAGGCCCACAAGCCTCCCTCCTAACCCCAACCAAGTTCCTCCAGGCCTGGGTATGGGCCTCCAGGCCCACAAGCCTCCCTCCTAACCCCAACCAAGTTCCTCCAGGCCTGGGTATGGGCCTCCAGGCCCACAAGCCTCCCTCCTAACCCCAACCAAGTTCCTCCAGGCCTGGGTATGGGCCTCCAGGCCCACAAGCCTCCCTCCTAACCCCAACCAAGTTCCTCCAGGCCTGGGTCTGGGCCTCCAGGCCCACAAGCCTCCCTCCTAACCCCAACCAAGTTCCTCCAGGCCTGGGTCTGGGCATCCAGGCCCACCAGCCTCCCTCCTAACCCCACCAGCCTCCCTCCTAATCCCAACCAAGTGCCTCCAGGCCTGGGTCTGGACCTCTGGGCCTACAACCGTCACAGGTCCCTGGACCTCTGTGTCAAGTGCATGTGCGCCTGCTTTACCCACTGAATCAACCTGGCTACATGCCATGATATTTTGACCTACACAATGAGATTTTAGATGAATAATCATCAGTAATGTAGATGTAATGACTACGTGGGTAAAGACCAATAATAGAAGAGCTGTAAACTTTACTGTAATGCAGCCTTTAAAACCAGGAAAAGACACTTATGCCATATTACAATCTCCAAAATCTAGTCTTGTGTCACAATATATTAATATATCTATATTTTGCCCAGCTCTACCTGACGGTGCTGATCCACCTGGCCGTGCAATGCTTCTGTCTCGCTCCACTGTATTCACATGGGTGGTATCAAGGGACTTTAACTTTCCCGCAAAGCATCCTGGGAAGGCCTTGCTGCATCTTTATGCAAATGAATGAAGATCCAGCTGCTGCACGGCCTCTTTCTCCTTAAAATGTTTCCAGAAACATGTTTAGGTGAACTAGTTTGGTGAAATGCGAGATTGCGTTCCTAACTAGCCGCCATTACTCCCGTTTTAAAATGCGGGAGTAGCCAGACCCACGTGACGCGGTCGTCCAATCAGCTGCCGGTCAACGGCGTGGAAAAGGGGATCAGCACGGTCACTATGGGGCTAAAACAGAGAGCTCAACACATAGGGGGAAAAGAGGAGCTGCGACTACAAACAGATGGTGTTTTTAACCCTCGTGTTGTCTTCCCGTCAAAATTGGAAATTTTTCTTTTTTTTCTTGTGTTTTTGCCCCTTTTTTTTCCAATGTTTGTCACTTTTTTTGACGTTTTCAACTTCAGTTGTACAGTTATTTTTGGAATTTTATAGGACATTATTCCTAATGTTTGAGTTAGAAAAGCAGAAATTAGGAATTATTGAGACTAAAATTAAAGGAATGGATGTTGATGATAATCACAGACTGGAATATGTCAACTTTTACTCAATACTATTTCAAAAACACTTCCATTTGTTTTACAATGCTATAAAATTGAATAAGACGCCCCAAAATGAATGAAAGTAGAGATTTGTACTTGGCAAAGAGCGTTGGGTGGAATCAATCATGTTATTTTGGGGAATTAAAAAGAACATTGATATAGGACAACATGAGGACAATATGAGGACAACATGGGTACAACATGAGGACAATATGAGGACAACATGGGTACAACATGAGGACAATATGAGGACAACATGAGGACAACATGGGTGCAACATGAGGACAACATGAGGACAACATGAGGACAACATGAGGACAACATGGGTACAACATGAGGACAACATGGGGGCAACATGAGGACAACATGGGGGCAACATGAGGACAACATGAGGACAACATGGGTACAACATGAGGACAACATGAGGACAACATGGGGGCAACATGGGGACAACATGAGGACAACATGAGCATAATATGAGCACTTTAATGTTGCTGGACTATGTTTATTTGTTCTGTTTTTCTTGTTTTATATGTGCTGTGTCTCTTTAAGTCGCACGTCGTCGTGGTTACATGAGGCAGAGACCAGGAAAAACATTTAATGCCACTATTTTTAATTTATTATAATCAGCATGTGTGTTTAATTAGCTGTTTATAAGATGTGCCTTATCAATAAATCTGAGACACCGCTACACCGACTCTACTGTCAATATTGGTTATTTTATTTTTTATTCAATGGTTCCAAATATAAAAACAGACATTTTTATTTATATTCACATTTTTTAATTCTAAGCAGCATACAAATAAAATACAGCATAACTTATTAAATAATAAGAAATAACATGCCAAACAATAATAAAAAAATAAGATAAAATACATTCCGATAAATTAAAAATATTAAAATAAATATTTATTTATAATTGTATTATATATATATTATATAGATGTGTGTGTGTATATAAACTAGAAAATGCATTTCCTGCAGAATATGCGCTGATATGCTAAAGCTAACCTGGATTAATAGCTTAAATCAGTAAGAATATGTTTAAGTAGTAAGAATAGTTTAATTAAATAGCTTTAATTAAATTGAATAACACAACTAATGTAAAAGAAAAAGGTGGAAACATTCCAAAAAAATTGAAGTGCTGAAGCTAAACTGGATAAACAACTTAAATCATTAAGAATATGTTTAAGTAGTGAGAATAGAAAGAAAGTATGGTTTTAATGAAGTTGAATAACACCACTACGCCATAAGGAGACAACCAAAAAACGCACAGAATTAAAAAATAAAAACGCTTCGCACTGGGATTCGAACCCGGGCCTCCCACATGAGGAGCGTGCGTCATAACCACTAGGCCACCACGAAAGTAACTGTAGGGGAAGCTATACGTTCTATTATCATGGAACACGATCACATAGATGGTTAAAGAAAGTGAAGGCATTTCACATGACCCCACCCTTCTTCTGCCTCTGATTGGCTAGAACTCATTGCCTTCGTTGTATGGATTGGTCAGTTTCAGGTATGAGTAGAGAGATTGGTCAGGGTTAGCCAATCAGAGGCAGAGTAGGGCGGGACATTCCTACCATAACAATCTTTCTGGTAGTAATGATAAGATACTTTCGATATCATACGTTACATTACATGATGTATGATTTTTTTATACAATTGAAGTTATTCTTTTACCCAGTGTTCCCTGTATGCAAATGAGGTGTGAGCTAAAAAAAAAAATCAACGTTTTTGTTATTCTTCCTCGGTGAACTATGAAGAAACTACCCGGGTTTTTGTTGTTGTTGGTGGCCCTGAACGTCTCTCTAGCCCAGGACAAGGTAACCACGAAATACTTCAAGGATGGCGGAGGGCTAACGTTGGACCTGAGTCCTCGTCCTCCCGAACCTATCACCCAGGTCCTGTGGATGCTTCGGGGAGACCTGGTGGTAGCCGAGTGGGTCAAAGATGAAGTTCTGTCTTACTTCAAAACCTTTATTGGACGTGCAACCATGGATGTAACCACCGGACGTCTGGTGATCAACAACATGACTAAAGCTGACATGGGTGTGTATTCAGCGGAATTGAACAATAAGGTCAATGAGCGCTATAACGCAGTACTGATTAAAGAAGTCCCCCAGCCTGAGGTATGGGTCAGACCACGGGTGTGTTCCTCCGCTTTGGACGGCTGCACGCTGGCCTGTGAAGCGGACCCCGAGGTCCTCGCAGACGCTGGACCCGTCACCTACAGCTGGAAGACGGGAGACGGACAGTGGACGGAGTCGGAGAAGGACCTGGACATCACCAAGGAGGAGACAGCAGAGGTGGAGACCTTCACCTGCCGGATAGAGAACCCAGTCAGCGCCGCGAGAGAAAGTGAACCCAGAAGAAACCCGTTCTTAGAGGAGCCAGGTAGCTCTGACGTTGGGAAGATTGTGGGTGGCATCATTGGGGGCATTGGGGCTGCAGCGGCGGTTGTTGCGTTGGTTGCGTTATGTTGTTGCAACAATCGAGGTGACAACAGTCCTGATACTGGGTCTACAGGTCTAGATGAACAGCATCCTGCGGTGCCACCATCATCCGATACCGAACCGCAGCTTGATGACTGCTCGACCTGTTTAAATATCAGTACAACGGGATGTTGGAAGAAAGAGAAGGATTTGTCTTTGGAAGAAAAACTCAGATTTAATTGGAACATGTAACTCCTTTATTATTTTGGAATGGCCCCAGTTAGTAGACTCCTTTTAAGCTACATTTAAAAACATGACAACCCCCCCCCCCCCCCCCAAAAAAAATAAAATAGAATTCAAGAATATAAATGTATAATAAAACATGCTGGTAAAATTGTTTACTCATATTATATGCCGACTGTTAGTCATCACCTCAGTATTTAATAACAAATGGTTTTAATCAGTTTACTATTTTCTATGTAAATACAAGATGTTTCATGCGGTTTTGGGTCTGGTCCTCCAGGCCCACCAGCCTCCCTCCTAACCCCAAGTGCCTCCAGGCCTGGGTCTGGGCCTCCAGGCCCACCAGCCTCCCTCCTAACCCCAACCAAGTGCCTCCAGGCCTGGGTCTGGGCCTCCAGGCCCACCAGCCTCCCTCCTAACCCCAACTGCCTCCAGGCCTGGGTCTGGGCCTCCAGGCCCACCAGCCTCCCTCCTAACCCCAAGTGCCTCCAGGCCTGGGTCTGGACCTCCAGGCCCACTAGCCTCCTTCCTAACCCCAAGTGCCTCCAGGCCTGGGTCTGTCCTCCAGGCCCACCAGCCTCCCTCCTAACCCCAACCAAGTGCCTCCAGGCCTGGGTCTGGGCCTCCAGGCCCACCAGCCTCCCTCCTAACCCCAAGTGCCTCCAGGCCTGGGTCTGGACCTCCAGGCCCACCAGCCTCCCTCCTAACCCCAACTGCCTCCAGGCCTGGGTCTGGACCTCCAGGCCCACCAGCCTCCCTCCTAACCCCAAGTGCCTCCAGGCCTGGGTCTGGACCTCCAGGCCCACCAGCCTCCCTCCTAGCCCCAAGTGCCTCCAGGCCTGGGTCTGGGCCTCCAGGCCCACCAGCCTCCCTCCTAACCCCAAGTGCCTCCAGGCCTGGGTCTGGGCATCCAGGCCCACCAGCCTCCCTCCTAACCCCACCAGCCTCCCTCCTAATCCCAACCAAGTGCCTCCAGGCCTGGGTCTGGACCTCCAGGCCCACCAGCCTCCCTCCTAACCCCAACTGCCTCCAGGCCTGGGTCTGGGCCTCCAGGCCCACCAGCCTCCCTCCTAACCCCAAGTGCCTCCAGGCCTGGGTCTGGGCCTCCAGGCCCACCAGCCTCCCTCCTAATCCCAACCAAGTGCCTCCAGGCCTGGGTCTGGGCCTCCAGGCCCACCAGCCTCCCTCCTAACCCCAACTGCCTCCAGGCCTGGGTCTGGGCATCCAGGCCCACCAGCCTCCCTCCTAATCCCAACCAAGTGCTTCCAGGCCTGGGTCTGGTCCTCTAGGCCTACAACCCTCCCAGAAAACTGCAGCTGCAACTCTCAGTTCTTTTAAAGGTGCCCTACCACCTGTATCTCATGACTTTGTGGTAATATCTGAAGATCTACCATGGACTCTGTAACTTGGTTACCGTGGTTACCTTGTTTCAAGCCATTCTAGCGTGGTATAGAAAGCCTGCAGGAAGATCAGCTCCATTTGGGCCAGTTCTCATTAATATTCAACCAGCTAAGCTGCTGGACTCTGATTGGCTAACAGCTAGCCAATGAGAGCCTGGCTATCAGCATCCTTTACCCAGCTCATGAATATTAATGAGCTCAGGCAGCATGACGTCAGACTGACCAGCTGTTGTGATTGGCCTGATTTCTCCTCTTATTTCTTTAAAAACAATGAAAGTAAAATCATTGTTGTGTGACAGGGCACCTTTAAATCAAGGCTGATACCTTTATTTTTGATGTTGCTTTTAATTTCTTAAACTGCACTGTGAATTTTATTCTCATATTTTATGTTTTTTTATTTTTTTAAATTCATTTTTAACTGCTGTTTATTGTTTTATGCAAAGCTCTTTGAATTGCCCTGTGGCTGAAATGTGCTGTATAAATGATTCTTATGTTTGTAACTTGAAATGTGTATCTTATTGTCTTGTTTTGCCCCGTTTCCAAGTGCTGCTTTCTGTTTATTTGCACTCGACTAAAATGCAAATGATGAGGCAGAGATCAGGAAAAAAATCACTATTTTTTATATTTTATTAGTCAGCACATGTGTTTATAAAATGTGCCTTATCAATAAATCTGGGACACTGCTATACTGGTTATATTTGTCAATATTTCTTTTATTTTTTATTCAAAACAGACATTTGTATATTCTTAACATTTTACAACTAATTATAAGCAGCATACAAATAAAATACAACATAATTAAATAAATGATAAGAGGAAAACCATACAAAACATAAAAAAGGCATAAGATGAAATACATTCTGATAAATTAAAATTAATTATAAATTTCTCAACTCCACTCACTCAAACCTCCTCCACATTCCCAGAACCAGACTCAGGTCAATGGGAGATAGGGCATTTTGTGCTGCTGCCCCACATCTGTGGAATGCCCTCCCTGACACCTTGAGGGCACCTCAATGTATTTTAACATAGGGGGTGTATACTTATGCCCCCTGTATTTTAACTTAGGGGGGTGTATACTTATGCCCCTGTATTTTAACATAGGGGTGTATACTTATGCCCCCTGTATTTTAACATAGGGGGGTGTATACTTATGCCCCCTGTATTTTAACATAGGGGGGTGTATACTTATGCCCCTGTATTTTAACATAGGGGGGGTATACTTATGCCCCTGTATTTTAACATAGGGGGGTATACTTATGCCCCTGTATTTTAACATAGGGGGGTGTATACTTATGCCCCTGTATTTTAACATAGGGGTGTATACTTATGCCCCCTGTATTTTAACATAGGGGGGTGTATACTTATGCCCCCTGTATTTTAACATAGGGGGGTGTATACTTATGCCCCTGTATTTTAACATAGGGGGGGTATACTTATGCCCCTGTATTTTAACATAGGGGGGTATACTTATGCCCCTGTATTTTAACATAGGGGGGTGTATACTTATGCCCCTGTATTTTAACATAGGGGTGTATACTTATGCCCCCTGTATTTTAACATAGGGGGGTGTATATTTATGCCCCCTGTATTTTAACATAGGGGGGTGTATACTTATGCCCCTGTATTTTAACTTAGGGGGGTGTATACTTATGCCCCTGTATTTTAACATAGGGGTGTATACTTATGCCCCTGTATTTTAACATAGGGGGGTGTATACTTATGCCCCTGTATTTTAACATAGGGGGGTGTATATTTATGCCCCCTGTATTTTAACATAGGGGGGTGTATACTTATGCCCCTGTATTTTAACTTAGGGGGGTGTATACTTATGCCCCTGTATTTTAACTTAGGGGGGTGTATACTTATGCCCCTGTATTTTAACATAGGGGTGTATACTTATGCCCCTGTATTTTAACATAGGGGTGTATACTTATGCCCCCTGTATTTTAACATAGGGGGTGTATACTTATGCCCCTGTATTTTAACATAGGGGGGTGTATACTTATGCCCCCTGTATTTTAACATAGGGGGGTGTATACGAGATAAAGCACCCAGAATTCAATAAAGTAGTGAACTGATCCTTTAGCGTTATATATATATATATATATATATATATATATATATATATATATATATATATATATATATATATGGATCCATCCATGTAATAATTGGACAATTTGGATGAAAGAATCCCACATTTAGAATGTAGAAACTTTTAAAAATGGATCAAATTTGACCCAAATTTGTCGTTAAAGTACGTTCACATGGAGTTAACATTACGCCTTCAGTACAGTGAGTGATGCCTGTCGGGTGGTATTTTGCATTTTAGCCATGCAACTGTCGCAGATGGCTTTGTGTTGTTTTTTACGTGCTGGTTCGGGTTCGGGGTGTTACCCTGTGAGGTAGCAACGTTGGCAGGACAGGCTTTGCACAACGCCTGAAGCTGCACATCATTTGAATATTTCCACACAAGTGACATACTGTTCTATTCAGGACTAAAGTTTCTGTCTAGCCTGAGGCCATTGTATAACAGGTCAAGGTGCGGCTTAGCGTCAGCGTGCCAAGTTGATGCTTTCTTCTTTTTCTGCTTCTTCTTTTATGGTGGACTGCAAACAACTTTTAGGTGCATAACACCACCTACTGTACAGGAGTGTGTAACATCCATGGATGAACTGTGGGGTTCAAAAGTCTGGGCCCCCCCAGGTAAGAATGTGTATTAATGAGCATAAAGAAGCCAAGAAAAGATGGAAAAATCTCCAAAAAGCATCAAATGACAGATTAGACATTCATATAATATGTCACAAAAAGTTAGATTTTATTTCCATTATTTACACTTTCAAAATAAAAGAAAACAAAGAAGTGGCGTCTGCAGGGGGCGCAAACTTTTATTTATTAAAATATTTATTTTATTTAATCTTATAGCATTTGAATTATTTTTTTTAAAGGATTCAAAACAGTACCCGGACTAAACATCAACATTAACATCCTCTGATCTTATCTATTAGTCAAAATAATTCATAATTCTGCCTTTTTAACTAAACATTTGTGTATAATTTGATACAAATGAGATTTGTTGACCTTGAATTCCAAGAATAAATGTAAAACCTGTTATTAAACCAGCTCAGGTTTTTTTTTGTTGTAAAAAGCGGCAAAAGCTGGAAAAAGTGAGAAATAAATCAGAAAAAAATGACATCAGAAAAGCACAAAAAAAAATTCAATTTTGCCCTGGAAAGACAAGTTCGTGGTTAACGGAGAGACAACACAAGGGTTAGAGCCCTTCTTCCTAAATTAAAATACAATTATAAATAAATTATAATTAATGTCATTTATTTATAATTTTAATTTATCAGAATGTATTTTATCTTATTTTTTATGATTGTTTGGGGATGTTTTTGTTTGTGTACAACTGAAGTTGAAAACATAAAAAAAAGCGTCAAAAGTGTTGGGAAAAAGGGACAAAAACATAAGAAAAAGTTAAAAACATCAATAAAAAGCTTCAACAGGTTGATTTGGATCATATGTAACATTTATAGATAGTCCAAATGCTTTAACATACACTCAAAAAGTCACATCATCTTTTTACTTTTTTCATAAAAGCCGGTCTTTTTGTTGTACTGCACGTTGCTGCAGCTCCTCTTTTCCCCCTATGTGTTGAGCTCTCTGTTTCAGCTCCAGAGGGACCGTGCTGATCCACTTTAAACTTTATAAACCTATTACTATTAAGTCATTTCTTTATTTAAACTGATCATTACAGTCAAGTACAATACAACATACAGTAAACAACTGAAATTCATAACATCAAATACATATCTAAAATATTATATATATATAATATGTATAATATTATACATATACACAAGCCGGAAGTGAGCGCAACATGAGGATAAACATGAGGACAACATGGGGACAACATGAGGGCAACATGGGGACAACATGGGGACAACATGGGGACAACATGAGGACAACATGAAGACAACATGAGGACAACATGAGGACAACATGGGGACAACATGAGGACAACATGAAGACAACATGAGGACAACATGAAGACAACATGGGGACAACATGGGGACAACATGAGGACAACATGGGGAGAACATGGGGACAACATGAGGACAACATGAGGACAACATGGGGACAACATGGGGACAACATGAAGACAACATGAGGACAACATGAGGACAACATGGGGACAACATGAGGACAACATGAGGACAACATGAAGACAACATGGGGACAACATTAGGACAACATGGGGACAACATGGGGACAACATGAGGACAACATGAGGACAACATGAAGACAACATGAGGACAACATGAGGACACCATGGGGACAACATGAGGATAACATGAGGACAACATGAAGACAACATGGGGACAACATGGGGACAACATGAGGACAACATGAGGACAACATGAGGACAACATGAAGACAACATGGGGACAACATGGGGACAACATGAGGACACCATGGGGACAACATGGGGACAACATGAGGACAACATGGGGACAACATGGGGACAACATGAAGACAACATGAGGACAACATGAGGACAACATGAGGACAACATGAGGACAACATGGGGACAACATGGGGACAACATGAGGACAACATGAAGACAACATGAGGACAACATGAGGACAACATGAGGACACCATGGGGACAACATGAGGACAACATGAGGACAACATGAGGACAACATGGGGACAACATGGGGACAACATGGGGACAACATGGGGACAACATGAGGACAACATGAGGACAACATGGGGACAACATGAGGACAACATGGGGACAACATGGGGACAACATGAGGGCAACATGAGGACAACATGAGGACAACATGAAGACAACATGGGGACAACATGGGGACAACATGAGGACAACATGAGGACACCATGGGGACAACATGAGGACAACATGAGGACAACATGGGGACAACATGAGGACAACATAAATAACATTATTTATATATATTTATAATATGTATAATATTATACATATACACAAGCCGGAAGTGAGTTGCGGATACCTCTCTCGTCTCTACTTCCTCTCCGGCGGTGATGCTAGCATAGATACAGTCTATGGATGCTAGCATAGCCCGTTAATATACAGTCTACGGATGCTAGCGGACCAGAGAGCTACCTCCAGGCTGCCGGACCTGGGATGGATTTAGAAGAAGCTTTCCAAGTCGTCGGCGAGTTTGGACCCTACCAGAAGCGGGCCGTGGCTGTCCTGGTCCTGACCCAGGTTAGTTAATCTGAAAAAAATATATGTTTTTATGTTTTAGAAACGAGAACAGCAGGAAGTGTCCGTGCAATAACAGAGAATTTAAGCTAACAGCGGGAGCGCTACGTGGCGTAGAAGGCTTCACCCGGAGGGGTTTTTAAGCAACTGTGGACCAATAAAACAATATTTAGATGGAATAACATTTTAATGCTTGAGCTGTCACTACTTGGTCACCATTTAGCTAGCTAGTTAGCTAGGTATGAGGGCAGCAAGTGCACTCTATGGGGTAGCTAGAGAACTTTACACCAGACTTCATTGAAAAAACGGGGATATTATTTTAACCTTGTTAATTGAGATGTTTACAAACAAAGCAGTCAAAAATCAATACCGGTTACTTATCTTCCATTAGCTACTCTTTAATTCGGCATACCATACAAAGCTCGTTTGTACATTTAATGTATTGTTTTGAACCTCTCATTCCCGCATGTCTCATTAGCTAGGCTAAGCTGAAATAGCATCCATGCGCCTGATGCCTGCATTGACACGCACCGCGAAACATGTCGAAATTGTTTAATAATTAAAAGGAAATGGCTCATATGCATGCCAAATGTATGCCGAATTCATGGCAACAGCCCACTTATTCCCGAATGGTTTTTCAGTAATGTCCTAATTTATCTTTATTGTCACTAATATCAAATGCAATCGCAAATGTCGTCATATCTAAATGAGGTTTGTCAAAGAACAAAGTTTATTTACAATTACTGGAAGTAAATAGCTGACGGGGGGGGGGGGGGGGGTCACATCTATGCCTAATTTATCGCAACATCCCACGTATTTCTAAATTATTTTAAGAAATCCCCCACTTGGTCTGTGTTGTCACAGTATATCGAATTTAATCGCAAATATTGGCATATTCAAATTTAGTTCGTCAAAGCTTCCTGTATGGTTAAGACAGCCCTCCCTCTAGCTAGTGGGTCAGTAAGTAGGCGCTTTATTACTTATTAACTTTTAAAACGTGTTAAGCCAGACAGCTTGCATTTAAAACCCCTCTGTGTGTGTGTGTGTGTGTTTGGGGGCGGGCCACTCAAAACCGGGGTCTGGGGGGGTCCTTAGCCCCCAAAAAGTTTTTGATTTGAATCCTATTACCTGCATTTCTACATACATTTATAGGGACTGTGGTGATACAAAATCCAGTAAATTATTAGGTTGATCATAATAATAAATTCTTCTAGAAAAAATAGTACTATGTATAAGAAAATTATATATATAGATAGATATTTTCTACATGGATGTAGCCTAAATTTTACATCCGGAGGAGTCTCTGAGCAGGTTGGTACTGTAGTGGTCTGTGTGTTTCAGGTGTACATGGCCTGTCAGTCAATGCTGATCGTTCTGGTGGGATATACGCCCGAGTACCGCATCGATCTGCAGGACGGCGTCCCCTCCAGCCAGCAGGACGGCGTCCCCTCCAGCCAGCAGGAGCTCATCCAACACGTCACCTTTACCGAGGACATTGACTCCATCGTGACCGAGGTGAGGCTGCTGCAGTGTGTACTGTGTGCTAGGGCTGCATCATCGATAAGGACACAACTTGTGATAAATAAACAGATTTTAAAGTGTAATCAGTCCTGCTGCTTTCACTCTGGGCATTCTGGAGGTGTGTTCAGGTGCATTCTGGGTGTGCTGGTCTTACAGGGAGGTGTGTTCAGGTGCATTCTGGTTGTGCTGGTCTTACAGGGAGGTGCGTTCAGGTGCATTCTTGGCGTGCTGGTTTTACAGGGAGGTGCGTTCAGGTGCATTCTGGGCGTGCTGGTCTTACAGGGAGGTGCGTTCAGGTGCATTCTGGGTGTGCTGGTCTTACAGGGAGGTGTGTTCAGGTGCATTCTGGGCGTGCTGGTCTTACAGGGAGGTGTGTTCAGGTGCATTCTGGGCGTGCTGGTCTTACAGGGAGGTGTGTTCAGGTGCATTCTGGGCGTGCTGGTCTTACAGGGAGGTGTGTTCAGGTGCATTCTGGGCGTGCTGGTCTTACAGGGAGGTGCGTTCAGGTGCATTCTGGGCGTGCTGGTCTTACAGGGAGGTGCGTTCAGGTGCATTCTGGGCGTGCTGGTCTTACAGGGAGGTGTGTTCAGGTGCATTCTGGGCGTGCTGGTCTTACAGGGAGGTGTGTTCAGGTGCATCGGGATCGGGAACACTGGCAGGATAATGAGGATCGGGAACGCTGACAAGACAGAAGGATCAGACGAGGCACAATGGAAGCACAGACATTAAACACACCAGGTAATTAGATAACGAGGCAGGGGAGCAGGTGGAAAACATCAGGTAATCACAGGAGCAATCGCAGGCACAGGAAGTAAAACTAGGGGAGAGACGAGACAAAAGACAGACTTCAAAATAAAGCCGGAAGCAGAACCTACAGACACTGAAGGGGGACACAGGACAGGACCGACAACACAAGACCGGGGAGAAAACTGAGACACCAACACAAGGAGGCCACAAGGGAAAAACAACCCCAAACCACAACACTGAGTGTCTTCGGAGCCTTTCACGATGTGTTTAATGCACCAGTTGATATCGCAATGACTATATTTTTGCAGCCCTACTGTCCTCATGTTGTCCTCATGTTGCCCTCATGTTGCCCTCATGTTGTTGTCGTGTTGCCCTCATGTTGCCCTCATGTTGTCCTCATGTTGTCCTCATGTTGTCCTCATGTTGCCCTCATGTTGCCCTCATGTTGCCCTCATGTTGCCCTCATGTTGTCCTCATGTTGTCCCCGTGTTGCCCCCATGTTGTCCCCATGTTGTCCCCATGTTGTCCCCATGTTGTCTTCATATTGTCCCCATGTTGTCCTCTTGTTGTCCTCTTGTTGTCCCCATGTTGTCCCCATGTTGTCCCCAAGTTGTCCCCAGTTGTCCTCATGTTGCCCTCATGTTGCCTCTTGTTGTCCTCATGTTGCCCTCATGTTGCCCTCATGTTGTCCTCATGTTGTCCTCATGTTGCCCTCATGTTGTCCTCTTGTTGCCCTCATGTTGTCCTCATGTTGTCCTCATGTTGCCCTCATGTTGTCCTCATGTTGCCCTCATGTTGCCCTCATGTTGCCCTCATGTTGCCCTCATGTTGCCCTCATGTTGCCCTCATGTTGCCCTCATGTTGTCCTCTTGTTGCCCTCATGTTGTCCCCATGTTGTCCTCATGTTAACACAAGGAGGCCACAAGGGAAAAATAACCCCAAACAAAATCCCAAACCACAACACTGAGTGTCTTTGGAGCCTATGACTATATTTTTGCAACCCTACTGTGCTTCTGATTCAATGTCTGTGCTCGACTGTCCAGAAATAAAGCTTCTAAAGACCGCCTGTCTCTCTGTGTCCCCCCAGTGGTTTCTCATCAAGCATCAGGCCTATAAGGTCAGTCTAGCCGGGTCGCTGTTCTTCGCCGGGCTTCTGATCGGGAACGTCGTCTTCGGGCCGCTCTCGGATCGGATCGGAAGGAGACCCGTCTACCTGACAGGTGAGGACAACCGCCCTCATGTTGCCCCCATGTTGTCCTCATGTTGCCCTCATGTTGTCCCCATGTTGTCCTCATGTTGCCCTCATGTTGTCCTATATCAGTGTTCTTTTTAATTCCCCAAAATAACATGATTGATTCCACCCAACGCTCTTTGCCAAGTACAAATCTCTACTTTCATTAATTTTGGGGCGTCTCATTCAATTTTATAGCATTGTAAAACAAATGGAAGTGTTTTTGAAATAGTATTGAGTAAAAGTTGACATATTCCAGTCTGTGATTATCATCAACATCCATTCCTTTAATTTTAGTCTCAATAAATCCTAATTTCTGCTTTTCTAACTCAAACATTAGGTATAATTTCCTATAAATGAGGTTTATTGGCCATAAATTCCTAAAATAACTGTAAAACTAAAGTTAATCAGTTAGTGTAACGTAGTGTTGAAAACATAAAAAGTGACAAACAATGAAAAAAAGCATCAAAATTGTTGAAAAAAAGGGACAAAAACATAAAAAGTTAAAAACATCCATTAAAAAGCATCATCAAAAGTGTTTATTATTATTTTTAATTTTGACGGGAAGACAACACGAGGGTTAAAAGGATCTAAAATCGCCCGTTTCTGCTTCTCTTTCTTCTAGGTCTGTTTTTTGAGGTGATTTTCGGGTATTTGACCGCGGTGGCGCCCAGCTATGAGGTCTTCGCCGTGTCTCGTCTCCTGGTCGGCCTGATGAACGGCGGCATCGGCCTCGTCTGCTTTGTTCTCACTCAGGAGTACGTGGGCAAGTCCTACCGGGCCATGACCGGTACGGAGACACCAACACAACACATTTAACAGAAAAAAAACACTCTAAATTGACATAAAATCAACATAAAAACACAAGATCATCAAACACATTTGACTTTTCAGACCGTACGACGTCTTTTTGACTTTTTCGAGCAGCCTGATGATAATAGAGAATTGCAGTAATCCAGCCTAGAAGTAACAAATGCATGGACTAGTTTTTCTGCATCATTTTTAGACAGGATATTCCTGATTTTTCCTTGAAATTTGCTTTATGTGAGAATTAAAGGACATGTCCTGATCAAAGATAACTCCAAGATTCATCGTTAACAAGAACAAACTGAGATTGTGGCTGCCTGTCTTAAAGGGGCCGCCCACGTGGCTGCCTGTCTTAAAGGGGCTGCCCACATGGCTGCCTGTCTTAAAGGGGCCGCCCACGTGGCTGCCTGTCTTAAAGGGGCTGCCCACATGGCTACCTGTCTTAAAGGGGCCGCCCACATGGCTACCTGGCTTAAAGGGGCCGCCCGCCCACATGGCTACCTGGCTTAAAGGGGCCGCCCACATGGCTACCTGTCTTAAAGGGGCCGCCCGCCCACATGGCTACCTGGCTTAAAGGGGCCGCCCGCCCACATGGCTACCTGGCTTAAAGGGGCCGCCCGCCCACATGGCTACCTGGCTTAAAGGGGCCGCCCGCCCACATGGCTACCTGGCTTAAAGGGGCCGCCCACATGGCTACCTGGCTTAAAGGGGCCGCCCACATGGCTACCTGGCTTAAAGGGGCCACCCACCCACATGGCTACCTGTCTTAAAGGGGCCGCCCACATGGCTACCTGTCTTAAAGGGGCCGCCCACATGGCTACCTGGCTTAAAGGGGCCGCCCGCCCACATGGCTGCCTGGCTTAAAGGGGCCGCCCACATGGCTACCTGGCTTAAAGGGGCCGCCCGCCCACATGGCTACCTGGTTTAAAGGGGCCGCCCGCCCACATGGCTACCTGTCTTAAAGGGGCCGTCCGCCCACATGGCTACCTGGCTTAAAGGGGCCGCCCGCCCACATGGCTACCTGGCTTAAAGGGGCCGCCCGCCCACATGGCTACCTGGCTTAAAGGGGCCGCCCGCCCACATGGCTACCTGGCTTAAAGGGGCCGCCCACATGGCTACCTGGCTTAAAGGGGCCGCCCACATGGCTACCTGGCTTAAAGGGGCCACCCACCCACATGGCTACCTGTCTTAAAGGGGCCGCCCACATGGCTACCTGGCTTAAAGGGGCCGCCCACATGGCTACCTGGCTTAAAGGGGCCGCCCGCCCACATGGCTGCCTGGCTTAAAGGGGCCGCCCACATGGCTACCTGGCTTAAAGGGGCCGCCCGCCCACATGGCTACCTGGCTTAAAGGGGCCGGCCGCCCACATGGCTACCTGTCTTAAAGGGGCCGTCCGCCCACATGGCTACCTGGCTTAAAGGGGCCGCCCGCCCACATGGCTACCTGGCTTAAAGGGGCCGCCCGCCCACATGGCTACCTGGCTTAAAGGGGCCGGCCGCCCACATGGCTACCTGGCTTAAAGGGGCCGTCCGCCCACATGGCTACCTGGCTTAAAGGGGCCGCCCACATGGCTACCTGGCTTAAAGGGGCCGCCCGCCCACATGGCTACCTGTCTTAAAGGGGCCGCCCGCCCACATGGCTACCTGTCTTAAAGGGGCCGCCCGCCCACATGGCTACCTGGCTTAAAGGGGCCGCCCGCCCACATGGCTACCTGGCTTAAAGGGGCCGCCCGCCCACATGGCTACCTGGCTTAAAGGGGCCGCCTGCCCACATGGCTACCTGGCTTAAAGGGGCCGCCCACATGGCTACCTGGCTTAAAGGGGCCACCCGCCCACATGGCTACCTGGCTTAAAGGGGCCGTCCGCCCACATGGCTGCCTGGCTTAAAGGGGCCGCCCACATGGCTACCTGGCTTAAAGGGGCCGCCCGCCCACATGGCTACCTGGCTTAAAGGGGCCACCCGCCCACATGGCTACCTGGCTTAAAGGGGCCGCCCGCCCACATGGCTACCTGGCTTAAAGGGGCCGCCCGCCCACATGGCTACCTGGCTTAAAGGGGCCGCCCGCCCACATGGCTACCTGGCTTAAAGGGGCCGCCCGCCCACATGGCTACCTGGCTTAAAGGGGCCGCCCGCCCACATGGCTACCTGGCTTAAAGGGCGCCGCCCACATGGCTACCTGGCTTAAAGGGGCTGCCCACATGGCTGCCTGGCTTAAAGGGGCCGCCCGCCCACATGGCTACCTGGCTTAAAGGGGCCGCCCGCCCACATGGCTACCTGGCTTAAAGGGCCGCCCGCCCACATGGCTACCTGGCTTAAAGGGGCTGCCCACATGGCTACCTGGCTTAAAGGGGCCGCCCGCCCACATGGCTACCTGGCTTAAAGGGGCCGCCCGCCCACATGGCTACCTGGCTTAAAGGGGCCGCCCGCCCACATGGCTACCTGGCTTAAAGGGGCCGCCCACATGGCTACCTGGCTTAAAGGGGCCGCCCGCCCACATGGCTGCCTGTCTTAAAGGGGCCGCCCACATGGCTGCCTGTCTTAAAGGGGCCGCCCGCCCACATGGCTGCCTGTCTTAAAGGGTCCGCCCACATGGCTGCCTGTCTTAAAGGGGCCGCCCACATGGCTGCCTGTCTTAAAGGGGAAGGGTCGGCCGGTAATAATCATGTAAAAGGAGAACGGTGGAAGTTTACTTTTCTATCAAGCAGCAAATAAGTTTTAGCGTCAACATCATAACATCCTGCGTTGTTGTTGTAGACATTGCAATGTCGATGCTAAAATACAATGTTGTTGACGATGTTACCGTGATGTAACTTCACTACCAAGACCGTAAACTGATTTCTATTTATTTCTTTCCTTCTTCAGGGACGCTGACCAGCATGAGTTTTGCGATCGGCATCGCCCTGTTCGGAGCTCTGGGATACTTCATCCGGCCGTGGAGGAACCTGGCGACTGTGGCGAACTCGTCCGGCGTCCTGTTCTTCCTGATGTCTGTGTGAGTTACAAACCCTTCAGAGACGCGAGTCGAATCCCTGCTGCCGCATAAAAAAACAAACCAATTAAAAGCGTTTCACATCAGGGTTAAGCTCCTAAAACACACAGAATTTTTTTTTTTTTTTTACCTTTTTTTAACCAGGAAAATCCCATTGAGATTACTAATCTCTCGGTATTACATTCTGTGTATCGCACCGTTGTGACGAAAAGAGAGCTGAGCCAGAAGGCAAAGCTCTCGATCTACCGGGCAATTTTTGTTCCTACCCTCACCTATGGTCATGAAGGCTGGGTCATGACCGAAAGAACGAGATCCAGGGTACAAGCGGCCGAAATGGGTTTCCTCAGGAGGGGGGCTGGCGTCTCCCTTAGAGATAGGGTGAGAAGCTCAGTCATCCGAGAGGAGCTCGGAGTAGAGCCGCTGCTCCTTCGCGTTGAAAGGAGCCAGTTGAGGTGGTTCGGGCATCTGGTAAGGATGCCTCCTGGGGGGGTCCCTAGGGAGGTGGTCCAGGCACGTCCAGCTGGGAGGAGGCCTCGGGGAAGACCCAGGACTAGGTGGAGGGACGTCCAGCTGGGAGGAGGCCTCGGGGAAGACCCAGGACTAGGTGGAGGGACGTCCAGCTGGGAGGAGGCCTCGGGGAAGACCCAGGACTAGGTGGAGGGATTATATCTCCAACCTGGCCTGGGAACGCCTCGGGATCCCCCAGTCGGAGCTGGTTGATGTGGCTCGGGAAAGGGAAGTTTGGGGTCCCTGACTGGAGCTGCTGCCCCCGCGACCCGACTCCGGATAAGCGGATGAAGATGGATGGATGGATGGATGGAATCTCTTTTTCAAGGGAGTCCTGGCCAAGACAGCGGCACAGATCACAACAATTCCCAACATTACAGACAAATTTCATAACAATTTCATAAGACTATTTAAAACATTTGCAAACCATAGATTTCATTTCCAAACCTTTGAGCAAGAGTTTAAACTGGCCAATTGCAACCACTTCCTTTAATTTGTAAATTGTTCCATGTTATGGGGGCAGAATAGTGAAATGCCATCTTACCAACTTCTGTGCGGACACTTGGTACATGGGATGGATTAAACGAGGGCGCAGGTTTTGTCCACAACATTGGAAGTGACGAGACAAAATCTGAGTGGGGGGAAGTGAAAGAACAGCGCTTGGCCCTCCCCTCATCACCACCACTGAGGTGCCCTTGAGCAAGGCACTTAAACCCAAAATCACTCCAGTGGAGCTGCTCAGTGGCAGCTGATCAGACTGTGGTTGTACTGGGAAGCTTCCAGGCAAAAGAGAGGCGGCCATTCAGTGGACCTTCCCTGAATTAATAAAGGTTAAAAAAATAAATAAATAATAATAATATTGTTCACCTCCTGCCTAAATATAAAGCTATGCTCAAAAGAACAAAACCAGCCATTAAGCAGATACAGGTGTGGTCTGAAATGAACAAAGATCAACTCAAATTGGGACATCTTCTTTGGATCTTGCAGACACTATAACATCCTACATTAACCTCTGTGAGGACTGTGTGTCTGAAACATAGACACCCTGAAAACCTGTCTCAATGAAAGAAAGAAAGATTATGGAAGTAGTGCAGGGGAAAAAAGAAACAATTGTTTTTATATTCAAAAAATTGAATATAAAAACAAGAGAGTGTATATTTTCAGGGGTAATATTAAAACAGGCGTGAGAGGTGACGGTCCTGTAACATGCAGTTAAAGTCTTATAGATGAAATGACTGAGTTATTCTGCAGGTTTGATGTTGTGGATGATAATGGTGAGTGTGATGACATCTTCCAAAATATCCCTATAGGTTCAGCCTCACCAAACTAGAGCCGAATAAGGCCACTGGCCCAGATGGCCTGAAAGCCTGCTTACTTAAAGATTGTGCCCCACAATTAAAATGTGTATTTTTTTTTTTTTAAGGCTGTTAAACACCCTCCTAGTTGCAGGTGTACCCAGATCCTCTGCAGTTCACTTATAGGCAAGGCAAGGCAGCTTTATTTGTAGAGCACATTTCAGCAACAGGGCAATTCAAAGTGCTTTACATAAAATCAGTTAAACAGATAAAACACAAGTACAAACAGTTAAAAATCGTAAGCATTAAAAACCGATAAAACACATGAATAGATAGTTAAAACATTAGGACACATAAAACACAAGAATAAAAGTTACAGTGCAGCATAAGAAATTTAAAGAAAGGAGCAGTCATTTAAAGAAAGGCAGCATCAAAAAGAAAGGTCTTCAGCCTTGATTTAAAAGAACTGAGAGTAGCAGCGGATCTGCAGGTTTCTGGGAGTTTATTCCAGATATGAGGAGCATAGAAACTGAATATAGAAGTGACAGAGGGACTGATGAGGCTGTGCTGGTCCTTCTAGACTCGATTTCAAAACCGCCTGCACTCCCTAAAGGGCATGCTAGAGTCCTATTTGTAGACCTTAGTGCAGCTAAATCTGTGAAGCTACACATTCTCCTGCAAAGGCAGCCAATATTAACATAGATAAGGGTCTGATTCTCTGGATCAGGGATTTTCTCTGATCCAGAAAATACACCCCGAAAGGCTTTTGTGAATACTTTTATATGAATGATCAAGACCTTTATTCTGTCCTGGACTCGGTCTTGTCTTGGACTCAAACCTCTTTGGACTCGGTCTTGACTCGGACTCAAACCTCTTTGGACTCGGTCTTGACTCGGACTCGAACCTCTTTGGACTCGGTCTTGACTCGGACTCAAACCTCTTTGGACTCTGTCTTGACTCGGACTCAAAAACCTCTTTGGACTCGGTCTTGACTCGGACTCGAACCTCTTTGGACTCGGTCTTGACTCGGACTCGAAACTCTTTGGACTCGGTCTTGACTCGGACTCAAACCTCTTTGGACTCGGTCTTGACTCGGACTCAAACCTCTTTGGACTCGGTCTTGACTCAGACTCAAACCTCTTTGGACTCGGTCTTGACTCGGACTCGAACCTCTTTGGACTCGGTCTTGACTCGGACTCAAAAACCTCTTTGGACTCGGTCTTGACTCGGACTCAAACCTCTTTGGACTCGGTCTTGACTCGGACTCAAACCTCTTTGGACTCTGGTCTTGACTCGGACTCAAACCTCTTTGGACTCGGTCTTGACTCGGACTCAAACCTCTTTGGACTCGGTCTTGACTCGGACTCAAACCTCTTTGGACTCGGTCTTGACTCGGACTCAAACCTCTTTGGACTCGGTCTTGACTTGGACTCGAACCTCTTTGGACTCGGTCTTGACTTGGACTCGAACCTCTTTGGACTCGGTCTTGACTTGGACTCGAACCTCTTTGGACTCGGTCTTGACTCGGACTCAAACCTCTTTGGACTCGGTCTTGTCTTGGACTCGAACCTCTTTGGACTCGGTCTTGACTCGGACTCAAACCTCTTTGGACTCGGTCTTGACTCGGACTCAAACCTCTTTGGACTCGGTCTTGACTCGGACTCAAACCTCTTTGGACTCGGTCTTGACTCGGACTCAAAACCTCTTTGGACTCGGTCTTGTCTTGGACTCGAACCTCTTTGGACTCGGTCTTGACTCGGACTCAAACCTCTTTGGACTCGGTCTTGACTTGGACTCAAACCTCTTTGGACTCGGTCTTGACTCGGACTCAAACCTCTTTGGACTCGGTCTTGTCTTGGACTCAAACCTCTTTGGACTCTGGTCTTGACTCGGACTCGAACCTCTTTGGACTCGGTCTTGACTCGGACTCGAACCTCTTTGGACTCGGTCTTGACTCGGACTCAAAAACCTCTTTGGACTCGGTCTTGACTCGGACTCGAACCTCTTTGGACTCGATCTTGACTCGGACTCGAACCTCTTTGGACTCGGTCTTGACTCGAACCTCTTTGGACTCGGTCTTGACTCGGACTCAAACCTCTTTGGACTCGGTCTTGACTCGGACTCAAACCTCTTTG
Source organism: Etheostoma nigrum (assembly GCA_029931835.1). NCBI lineage: Eukaryota > Metazoa > Chordata > Actinopteri > Perciformes > Percidae > Etheostoma > Etheostoma nigrum. Next base: position 1,751,733 of record CM057253.1, read on the forward strand.
GACTCTGTCTTGACTCGGACTCAAAACCTCTTTGGACTCGGTCTTGACTCGGACTCGAACCTCTTTGGACTCGGTCTTGACTCGGACTCGAACCTCTTTGGACTCTGTCTTGACTCGGACTCAAAACCTCTTTGGACTCGGTCTTGACTCGGACTCAAACCTCTTTGGACTCGGTCTTGACTCGGACTCAAACCTTTTTGGACTCGGTCTTGACTCGGACTCAAACCTTTTTGGACTCGGTCTTGACTCGGACTCGAACCTCTTTGGACTCGGTCTTGACTCGGACTCGAACCTCTTTGGACTCGGTCTTGACTCGAACCTCTTTGGACTCGGTCTTGACTCGGACTCAAACCTCTTTGGACTCGGTCTTGACTCGAACCTCTTTGGACTCGGTCTTGACTCGGACTCAAACCTTTTTGGACTCGGTCTTGACTCGGACTCGAACCTCTTTGGACTCGGTCTTGACTCGGACTCAAACCTCTTTGGACTCGGTCTTGACGCGGACTCAAACCTTTTTGGACTCGGTCTTGACTCGGACTCGAACCTCTTTGGACTCGGTCTTGACTCGGACTCGAGAAATGTTGAAATAAGCGGCAAAACATTGGGGGAAAAGCGACAAAAAATGTTGTATAACACGTCAAAAAAAATCAACATCCAGGACAACATGTCTGTGCAGATACAATAATCTGTCCTCTCGTCTTTCTTTTCCTCAGAAGTCTTCCAGAGTCTCCTCGCTGGCTGTATTCTCAGGGTCAGACGGAGCGAGCTGAAGAGGTAAAACATATCAATACACTTAAAAAGTCGGATTTTAGTATATTAATACTAATGCGATGTCTGGGTACGTCTAGTTTGATCACATTAGGCCTGTTCTACTGTACAATTGGTACAGTTAACATGTAAAGAGTCCCATTGAAATACAATTTATGTACTGTACATACATTCATGCATACATATATAATTAACCTCTCCGCTGCCGGGCCGTTTTCTCCATTTTTAAGAGACAAAGTTTTCTTCACTGATAAATTTCAAGCATTAAATCTTCATAAACACGCTCATGCAGCAAAAACATTAGAAAGCTTAAATTATATAAAATTCTCTCATACGGACTTGGCCTGTGGATGTGTTTTTTAATTTGAGAAGTTTTGTATTTTGCACTTTTTTTGGGCTATTTTTCTGAAAGGAAATGAGAAAAACGTACAGGCAAATCTGTAGAAATAAATTAATATAAAATCCATTTTCTGAGTCAATTTTTTCTGTTTTAAGTTGAGACATGTGGCTAGGGTACTATTTTTGTATGTAGCCCATGTAATAATAATAATTGTACAGATGATTTGTAAAGAGGTTAAAATTACAGATAAATAAGGTTGTGTACTTCTCGGCACAATCTTCCAAAATTGAAAGTCATTCAAACAAAAAAAATTCCCATGTTCAAAAAGGAGAAGAAAGAAGGTCTGACCCCCTTTCTCTACTTTTATCCTTTAGTAAATCTTATGCTTCAGCTATTTACACATCATACTAATTAAATCATGAATTGAACCGCTTGACTTGTCCTTTTAATTCCTCATACTGCTTTTTAAGCTATTCCTTGTCCTAACTTCAATAAGATAGGAGCAATAAAAGTTTAATAATAAACAGAAAACGGCAACACATCGCACACAGTAAACATAAAGTTAACATGCATGAAGCATACGTTATATCATCCCATGTGTCTAACATCTCATACACACACACACACACACACACACACACACACACACACACACCTTTCCTCACACTCACAACAGAAGATAAGAGAACCCACAACACATCCTCCCCCTTATATTGCACTTAATTCTGCCCAGATTGCACATTTCATATAAAATCATGCTGTGGTCAACACCTTATGTGTTGCACAATGCCCAAAATGCACAATTGAGAAATACCATATCGAATTAAGACTATTGCACCTGTACACACTCTGATATTGCTCTTACTACAACCGTAATGGTAAGTACCACACATTTTACCTATGCTTAAACTCCCCCTCCCCCACCCAATATACACACATGCATCTTATCTCTTGTTATTTAGTAGTTTTGATCGAAAGCGCCACAAATTAGAATTTATACCTTCTTACTTTTTTTGACTTAGAGAGATATGGCGTTGGTACCTACTCGCCTCGACTCTACTCGCCTTTTTTGGTTTTCCATTACGAAAAAAAAAGTCCCTGGTACCTGCTAACAGGTACTTTTTGTAGTACTGCCTCAGTTGAGGTACCAAGCGAGCTGAGGCGATACCAAAAGGCGACGTGAAAACCTGCTGATTGGTCGGAGAGAATTGTCACTAATCAGTGCAGACTGCTGATTGGTCGGAGAGAATCGGCACTAATCACTGCGTCATCATTGCTAGCAACAGATTTTGTTATTGAAGTTGTATGAATGGGTGTAGACATTAAGTTGTTTTACATATCTGGGTGTAGACATTAAGTTGTTTTACATATCTGGGTGTAGACATTAAGTTGTTTTACATATTTGGGTGTAGACATTAAGTTGTTTTTTCATATTTGGGTGTAGACATTAAGTTGTTTTTTCATATTTGGGTGTAGACATTAAGTTGTTTTTTCATATTTGGGTGTAGACATTAAGTTGTTTTACATATTTGGGTGTAGACATTAAGTTGTTTTACATATCTGGGTGTAGACATTAAGTTGTTTTACATATCTGGGTGTAGACATTAAGTTGTTTTACATATTTGGGTGTAGACATTAAGTTGTTTTTTCATATTTGGGTGTAGACATTAAGTTGTTTTTTCATATTTGGGTGTAGACATTAAGTTGTTTTACATATTTGGGTGTAGACATTAAGTTGTTTTACCAGTATCTTGGGTGTAGACATTAAGTTGTTTTACATATTTAGGGTGTAGACATTAAGTTGTTTTACATATTTGGGTGTAGACATTAAGTTGTTTTACATATCTGGGTGTAGACATTAAGTTGTTTTACATATCTGGGTGTAGACATTAAGTTGTTTTACATATTTGGGTGTAGACATTAAGTTGTTTTTTCATATTTGGGTGTAGACATTAAGTTGTTTTTTCATATTTGGGTGTAGACATTAAGTTGTTTTACGTATTTGGGTGTAGACATTAAGTTGTTTTACATATTTGGGTGTAGACATTAAGTTGTTTTACATATTTGGGTGTAGACATTAAGTTGTTTTACATATTTGGGTGTAGACATTAAGTTGTTTTACATATTTGGGTGTAGACATTAAGTTGTTTTACGTATATGTGTGTAGATATTAAGTTGTTTTACATATTTAGGTGTAGACATTAAGTTGTTTTACATATTTAGGTGTAGACATTAAGTTGTTTTACATATTTGGGTGTACAACTTAAGTTGTTTTACATATATGTGTGTAGACATTAAGTTGTTTTACATATTTGGGTGTAGACATTAAGTTGTTTTACATATTTGGGTGTAGACATTAAGTTGTTTTACATATTTGGGTGTAGACATTAAGTTGTTTTACGTATATGGGGGTAGACATTAAGTAGTTTTACATATTTAGGTGTAGACATTAAGTAGTTTTACATATTTGGGTGTAGACATTAAGTTGTTTTACATATTTGGGTGTACAAATTAAGTTGTTTTACATATTTAGGTGTAGACATTAAGTTGTTTTACATATTTGGGTGTAGACATTAAGTTGTTTCACATATTTGGGTGTAGACATTAAGTTGTTTTACATATTTGAGTGTAGACATTAAGTTGTTTTACATATTTGGGTGTAGACATTAAGTTGTTTTACGTATATGGGGGTAGACATTAAGTAGTTTTACATATTTGGGTGTAGACATTAAGTAGTTTTACATATTTGGGTGTAGACATTAAGTTGTTTTACATATTTGGGTGTAGACATTAAGTTGTTTTACATATCTGGGTGTAGACATTAAGTTGTTTTACATATCTGGGTGTAGACATTAAGTTGTTTTACATATTTGGGTGTAGACATTAAGTTGTTTTTTCATATTTGGGTGTAGACATTAAGTTGTTTTTTCATATTTGGGTGTAGACATTAAGTTGTTTTACGTATTTGGGTGTAGACATTAAGTTGTTTTACATATTTGGGTGTAGACATTAAGTTGTTTTACATATTTGGGTGTAGACATTAAGTTGTTTTACATATTTGGGTGTAGACATTAAGTTGTTTTACATATTTGGGTGTAGACATTAAGTTGTTTTACGTATATGTGTGTAGATATTAAGTTGTTTTACATATTTAGGTGTAGACATTAAGTTGTTTTACATATTTAGGTGTAGACATTAAGTTGTTTTACATATTTGGGTGTACAACTTAAGTTGTTTTACATATATGTGTGTAGACATTAAGTTGTTTTACATATTTGGGTGTAGACATTAAGTTGTTTTACATATTTGGGTGTAGACATTAAGTTGTTTTACATATTTGGGTGTAGACATTAAGTTGTTTTACGTATATGGGGGTAGACATTAAGTAGTTTTACATATTTAGGTGTAGACATTAAGTAGTTTTACATATTTGGGTGTAGACATTAAGTTGTTTTACATATTTGGGTGTACAAATTAAGTTGTTTTACATATTTAGGTGTAGACATTAAGTTGTTTTACATATTTGGGTGTAGACATTAAGTTGTTTCACATATTTGGGTGTAGACATTAAGTTGTTTTACATATTTGAGTGTAGACATTAAGTTGTTTTACATATTTGGGTGTAGACATTAAGTTGTTTTACGTATATGGGGGTAGACATTAAGTAGTTTTACATATTTGGGTGTAGACATTAAGTAGTTTTACATATTTGGGTGTAGACATTAAGTTGTTTTACATATTTGGGTGTAGATATTAAGTTGTTTTACGTATTTGGGTGTACAAATTAAGTTGTTTTACATATTTGGGTGTACAAATAAGTTGTTTTACATATTTGGGTGTCGACATTAAGTTGTTTTACATATTTGGGTGTACAAATAAGTTGTTTTACGTATTTGGGTGTACAAATTAAGTTGTTTTACATATTTGGGTGTAGACATTAAGAAGTTTTACATATATGGGCGTAGACATAAAGTTGTTTTACATGTTTTTTACGTGTTTTTAACCGATCCACGATGCACCGTTACATCCCTAGTGAATATGAGTTTTTACTGTTACAACCCATTACTAAAACCTTTTTGAGGGGCTCCAGAAATGCGTCTATGCAGGAAAGACCCTGATATTGTTCGTCTTGTGCTCACAGGTGCTGCGCTACATGGCGCAGAGGAACGGGAACGCTGCCAACAACCTGGTGCTGCAGCACGTGGGTTCTGCTAAAGGCGGGAGGCGTGGGAATCGAGCCGGCGTCCTGCAGCTGGTGATCCATCCAGTCCTCCGTCTGAGGACCATGGTGCTCATGTACGTCTGGTATGTACGGCTTTTAGGTGCAACTATTATGTATGTCTTTGTTTTATTCTCAGGGGGCCAGCCAGGAAATATTCTGGTTTTATAGGTTTTATTTTATTAATAGTATAGTATATCGAAAAAGTTTTAAAAAATCATAGTATAATATGTCGGAAAAGTACTAAAGTCATAGTATAGTATGATGAAAAAAGTAATAAAAAGTCATAGTATAATATGTCGGAAAAGTAATAAAGTCAAAGTATAGTATGTTGAATAAAGTAAAGAAAGTCATAGTATATCGAAAAAGTTTTGAGGTCATAGTGTAGTATGTCTAAAAAGTAATTAGTATGTTGAAAAAAGGAATAAAGTTTTATAGTTAACTACACACTTAAATGTCAGCCAATGCGAAGGAAGTACGCCTTTTTAAAAGTAAAACAAATTGCTCATAAGTGAGTCTCTAAGTGGTTGATGGGAAACCTGAGGAGACATCTAACCTGAGGAGACATCTAACCTCAGGAGAACATCTAACCCTGAGGAGACATCTAACCTGAGGAGACATCTAACCTGAGGAGACATCTAACCTGAGGAGAACATCTAACCTGAGGAGAACATCTAACCTGAGGAGACATCTAACCTGAGGAGACATCTAACCTGAGGAGACATCTAACCTGAGGAGAACATCTAACCTGAGGAGAACATCTAACCTGAGGAGAACATCTAACCTGAGGAGACATCTAACCTGAGGAGACATCTAACCTGAGGAGAACATCTAACCTGAGGAGAACATCTAACCTGAGGAGAACATCTAACCTGAGGAGAACATCTAACCTGAGGAGAACATCTAACCTGAGGAGACATCTAACCTGAGGAGACATCTAACTTGAGGAGACATCTAACTTGAGGAGACATCTAACTTGAGGAGAACATCTAACTTGAGGAGAACGTCTAACCTGAGGAGAACATCTAACCTGAGGAGAACATCTAACCTGAGGAGAACATCTAACCTGAGGAGAACATCTAACCTGAGGAGACATCTAACCTGAGGAGACATCTAACCTGAGGAGACATCTAACCTGAGGAGACATCTAACCTGAGGAGACATCTAACCTGAGGAGACATCTAACTTGAGGAGAACATCTAACCTGAGGAGAACATCTAACCTGAGGAGACATCTAACCTGAGGAGACATCTAACCTGAGAAGACATCTAACCTGAGGAGACATCTAACCTGAGGAGACATCTAACCTGAGGAGACATCTAACCTGAGGAGACATCTAACCTGAGGGGACATCTAACCTGAGGGGACATCTAACCTGAGGAGACATCTAACCTGAGGGGACATCTAACCTGAGGAGACATCTAACCTGAGGAGACATCTAACCTGAAGAAAACATCTAACCTGAGGGGACATCTAACCTGAGGGGACATCTAACCTGAGGAGAACATCTAACCTGAGGAGAACATCTAACCTGAGGAGCACATCTAACCTGAGGAGACATCTAACCTGAGGAGACATCTAACCTGAGGAGACATCTAACCTGAGGAGATGTAGCGGTAGTTTTAGTTGTTGCTGTGGAGAGGTGGATGTTTGTCTTTTAAGTTACATACAGTATGTTTAACATGCAGTAGCCATCCAACTCTGATGGGACAAGTCTCTCACTTAAACTATTTTGTAATTAATAAATTAATTTTAATTTATTTTATTGATTGGATGAACTATAATTTGCCTAAAGATGATTATTTTGTATTTTTGTCGGTCTGGTTGATGCTTGTGTTAAGAAATAAATCAAAGTAACATTACTTTTACTTGAGTCCAATTTTTGGCTACTCTACCCACCTCTGGTTATTACCAATTAAACCACAGGGCTGTGTTGCAGGTACGCATGCAGTCTGGTGTACTACGGTCTGACTCTGGGGGCCAGTGAGACGTCCGGGAGCCGTTATCTTAATGTAGCGATGTACGGCCTGGTGGAGCTGCCCGCCTACCCGCTCTGCATGTACTTCATCAACAAAGACTGGTGAGACACAACTTTTATAGAAATCTCTTAAATCTATTTATTTAAGGTCTTATCTTTCTGCAGTACTTCTTCTTTATCGGCTAATTAGTACTTTTCATCAGCTGTGTTCAGTTTGTCTTATTTTTGTCAGCTTATTTTTTTTTTGTTAATGATAATTGTATTTTCATGTTGTACCAGAATAGGTTTATGTGGTTTAATATTCAGAAAACACCATATATTTTGTTGTCCTGCACATTGCTGCAGCTCCTCTTTTCACCCTGTGTGTTGAGCTCTCTGTTTTAGCTCCAGAGTGAGACATCTCACTTCTGTACCATGTCTATTGGGAGTCGCACATGCTCAGTACCTAGGTAAGGACTACTAGCCAGTCAGAAGCAGAGTATGAGGGCCCTGACAGTACCTAGGTAAGGACTACTAGCCAGTCAGAAGCAGAGTATGAGGGTCCTGACAGTACCTAGGTAAGGACTACTAGCCAGTCAGGAGCAGAGTATGAGGGCCCTGACAGTACCTAGGTAAGGACTACTAGCCAGTCAGAAGCAGAGTATGAGGGCCCTGACAGTACCTAGGTAAGGACTACTAGCCAGTCAGGAGCAGAGTATGAGGGTCCTGACAGTACCTAGGTAAGGACTACTAGCCAGTCAGAAGCAGAGTATGAGGGTCCTGACAGTACCTAGGTAAGGACTACTAGCCAGTCAGAAGCAGAGTATGAGGGCCCTGACAGTACCTAGGTAAGGACTACTAGCCAGTCAGGAGCAGAGTATGAGGGCCCTGACAGTACCTAGGTAAGGACTACTAGCCAGTCAGAAGCAGAGTATGAGGGCCCTGACAGTACCTAGGTAAGGACTACTAGCCAGTCAGGAGCAGAGTATGAGGGCCCTGACAGTACCTAGGTAAGGACTACTAGCCAGTCAGAAGCAGAATATGAGGGCTCTGACAAGTTGCTGTGTCTTTTTCTTCCAGGGCTGGCAGGAGAAAAAGCATGGCCAGTTTCCTGTGTCTGGCCGGCTCCGCCTGCCTCTGCACCATGTTCATCCCCGAAAACACAGGTGAGAAGCCCGAAAACTTCGAGGTATTCGCTGCCAGTCCATACCACGTGATTTGTAGTTTCAAATCTACACATTTTATTATACCTACAGTAGGGCTGTAATTAACCAAAGAAAATCTTGGTCGACTAAAGTCGTAGAACATTGACAAAAAATGCTAGATTAATTTACCTGTACTGTCGTGCAGTACTTGTCCTTGTAGGCTATTTGCAGTATATTACATCGTTTTGGACTTAATTATTTGGCAGTGAAATGACTCGTCTGTCGGCTCTGACAGCGCTGCATCAGCCTCATATCCTGAGACATAAAGTCACAATTCCTTCCGTGATATTATTTTAGCGTTTGGATGGTAGAGGCTTAACATCCAGCGTGGTCTGGGGGGGTCTGGGGGGGTCTGGGGAGGTCCGGGGTGGTCTGGGGGGTCTGGGAGGTCTGGTGGGGTCTGGGGAACGCTGGGGAACGCTACCGTGGTTGCGGGTGGGTGTGCCGGTAGTTATAAACGATTATTAGACTATGAAATATGCCGACTCTGATATGTTCATACAGCCTACTCCAAACAGACAGGGCAGCCTAACGCAGACAGGTTAGCTTACCGTTTTTAGGTGATACGCCATGTTTGTAGTCCAGCTGCGATATGCAAACTGCATTTGACTTTTTTCCGTTATGTATGTTTGTAAAATGCTGCCACACTGCCGATGTCTTGGACATGGTAGAGGAGGACTGACTGGAAACTAAACACTCACAGTTACATAAATATTCAGCTAACCATCAGACGAAGGCTTTCTAGTTCTTTCTTCAATCTGTCTCCGGTGGGTCGGGCTAATCCAAAACAGGTGAAAACAAGGGGGGTGTTCTGAAGACAGCCTGTTACCTGTGAAACAGGGGTGCTCTGTAAACACCCCCATTAGCAGTTAGTGCTTTCCACCCATAGACCGTGACGGTCCATGCTTCCACCTGATGGAATAATATATCATGACCAAAAGGATTGATTTACACACGTTTGATAGCCGCATTCCTCAAGGAAATCCATTTATTTTACAGTTTTGTTAATATTATATATATTGTATTATACCACTGGAGGTATAATATGGTATAATATTACATTATATTACCAGAAAATACACACTATATAGATATAAATGGATTACGTGTCAAACTCAAGGTCTGCGGGCTGAATCCGGCCCCTCGCAGATTTTGATCTGGGCCACATATCAATTAACTATTAATAATAATTAACATTTTAGCACACCTACTTTTTGTCGCTTTTTCCCGCAAAGGTCCCGACCTTTTGGCCACTTTGTTCTAAGATGGCTGAGGAGCTTTTTTTCTGACTTTTTTGGGACTTTATCTGGACCGAACTATAAGTGAGAAAGCTAAATGAAACATGCAATAATACAGTCAAAGATATTTTTATTTTTCAATTAAATAAAAGCATGTCAATTAACGCCACATGTCTGGCCGTTACCAGGTAACCAATAGTCCTCAGATTGGACAGATAGTCTAGCTAGCTGTCTGGATTTACCCTGCAGAGATCTGAGGACCACGTAACCATAGTCCTCAGATTGGACAGATAGTCTAGCTAGCTGTCTGGATTTACCCTGCAGAGATCTGAGGACCAGGCAACCATAGTCCTCAGATTGGACAGATAGTCTAGCTAGCTGTCTGGATTTACCCTGCAGAGATCTGAGGACCAGGTAACCACAGTCCTCAGAAATTCACTGGAGGTTAGAGCGCCGACACAGAGACAGAGGACGGGGACGGACATCCGGCGGCACCAGAGCAATCCCAGAAGTGGAACATCGTGGATCTAGACTAGTGTGACCTTTTTATGGTCCTGAAGTCCCTTGTGAGTCTCCTTTCCTTTGTGTTTGCAGGCACCGTGCTGAGCGTGACGTCGTTTGCACTGCTGGGAAAACTGATGGTCAGTGCAGCGTTCAACATCGCCTACGTCTACACCTCTGAACTCTACCCAACAGTTGTCAGGTGAAACCTACAATACACAGTCTGCATGTTGGAGTATTCACACACACATCACACTGGAGGACTGTATGGATCTTTTTCACAGCAGACATTTTTACTTGTCATAGTAGGAAAAGCACACCTGACATTCATAACCCTAAAATGGCTCAATTCCATCAAGTGTCCCACTAAGCTACTTCAGTCAGTCAGCATGCACAACACCAGGGCCTCTCCTAAGTGGACTGCAGCCATCATTAATGGTCTTGAATACACCTGTGCTTTTCCCACTATGACATGTCAACATGTCTGCCAACAACACATTCTAAAATAAGTGAAATAAAGAAATTTTATACAATGTAATGTTGCCCTTATGTTGCACTATAATAACTTATTATTGCACTGGAATGTAATTATGCACCAGAACTTGGTTTTGCTACTTATTACTGACATGGTATTCATATTTATTAACTGGTTTCCCTGTGGGAGGGGAGAGGACACAAAAGCAATGTTAAATCTATTTGACAGTTGATTTAATGTTTGTGGTGCGGGCGGGACGCAACACACAAGCTGCAGGAACGGGCGATAATGGTCCGAAATCCATGGTCCGGGATTAAGAAAACAGCGCAGAGCTCTGCATCGCACTGAGACTCGCCACTGAAAAATGTAAAAGAACTATAAATAATGCTAAACTATAATAATAATGCTGCTGTATCTGACACTACCACCACAAAAACTTTGGAAAAAAGGGACAAAAATGTTAGAAAGAAGCAACCAATGCTGTAGTACTTGAGTCTGGTCTTTTTCTTCTTTTTGGACTCGGTCTTGACTTGGACTCGACTAGTCCTGGTCTTGGACTCGACTAAGGTGGTCTTGACTACAGCCCTGGAAGCAACAAAAACATTGGTAAAAGCGGCAAAAACTTTGAAAAAAAGGGACAAAAATGTTAGAAGAACCAACCAGGGCTGTAGGACTCGAGTCCGGACTCAAGACAGTTTTTCCATGGTCTCGGACTCTGTAGTATTTGGACTCTGACTTGTCTCGGACTCTGTAGTATCTGGACTCGGACTTGTCTCGGCCACTGACTGGTCTTGCCAGATATGGCTTTTGGGCTTTTGGTCTGGACCGAGTCCAGGTGTCTTTATTATGTTGATAATAATATTGGAGGGAAAGTGAAACCAAAAATGATTGTCTCGATACTGTCATGCATAAGACCTTTATTCTGTCCTGGATTCTAACCTTTTTGGACTCGGTCTTGATTTGGACTCAACTAGTCCTGGTCTTGGACTAGACTAAGGTGGTCTTGACTACAGCCCTGGAAGCAACAAAAACGTTTGTAAAAGTGGCAAAAACTTTGTGTGAAGAAAAACAAAAATGTTAGAAGAAGCAACCAGGGCTGTAGGACTCGAGTCCGGACTCAAGACAGTTTTTCCATGGTCTCGGACTCTGTAGTATTTGGACTCTGACTTTTCTCGGACTCTGTAGTATCTGGACTCGGACTTGTCTCGGCCACTGACTGGTCTTGCCAGATATGGCTTTTGGGCTTTTGGTCTGGACCGAGTCCAGGTGTCTTTATTATGTTGATAATAACATTGGAGGGAAAGTGAAACCCAAAATGATTGTCTTGATACTGTCATGCATAAGACCTTTATTCTGTCCTGGACTCTAACCTTTTTGGACTCGATCTTGATTTGGACTCAACTAGTCCTGGTCTTGGACTAGACTAAGGTGGTCTTGACTACAGCCCTGGAAGCAACAAAAACATTGGTAAAAGCGGCAAAAACTTTGAAAAAAAGGGACAAAAATGTTAGAAGAAGCAACCAGGGCTGTAGGACTCGAGTCCGGTCTTGGACTCAGTAGTCCAAGACCTGGACTCGGACTTGTCTTGTCCAATATGGCTTCTGGTCTGGACCGAGTCCAGGTGTCTTTATTATGTTGATAATAATATTGGAGGGAAAGTGAAACCAAAAATGATTGTCTTGATACTGTCATGCATAAGACCTTTATTCTGTCCTGGACTCTAACCTTTTTGGACTCGGTCTTGATTTGGACTCAACTAGTCCTGGTCTTGGACTAGACTAAGGTGGTCTTGACTACAGCCCTGGAAGCAACAAAAACATTGGTAAAAGCAGCAAAAACTTTGAAAAAAAGGGACAAAAATGTTAGAAGAAGCAACCAGGGCTGTAGGACTCGAGTCCGGACTCAAGACAGTTTTTCCATGGTCTCGGACTCTGTAGTATTTGGACTCTGACTTGTCTCGGACTCTGTAGTATCTGGACTCTGTAGTATCTAACAAAAATGTTAGAAGAAGCAACCAGGGCTGTAGGACTCGAGTCCGGTCTTGGTCTCGGACTCGCTAGTATTTGGACTCAGACTTGTCTCGGTCTCGGCCACTGGTCTTGCCCAATATGGTTTCAGGTCTGGACCGAGTCCAGGTGTCTTTATTATGTTGGTAATAATATTGGAGGGAAAGTGAAACCCAAAATGATTGTCTTGATACTGTCATGCATAAGACCTTTTTTCCTGTCCTGGACTCGGTCTTGACTTGGACTCAAACCTTTTTGGACTCGGTCTTGACTTGGACTCGACTAGTCCAGGTCTTGGACTTGTCTTGGACTCGACTAAGGTGGTCTTGACTGCAACCCTGGAAGCAACAAAAACATTGGTAAAAGCGGCAAAAATAT
>CM057253.1:1774819-1779819 GCA_029931835.1 Etheostoma nigrum
CCCCCCTGTGTCATGTAGGGGGGTGAGAGGTGATTTCCATGATGGCTGTCAGCTTGGCTAACATCCTCCTCTCCCCTACTTTCTCTACGGGGTCCAGAGGACAGTCCAGGACAGAGCTCGCTCTCCTGATCAGTCTATTGAGTCTGCTCCTGTCCCGGTCCGAGCTGCCCCCCCTCCAGCTCCAGCAGACCACAGCATAAAGGATGGCAGAGGCCACCACAGAGTCAATAGAAAGTCCTAAGGAGAGTCCTGCAAACTAGAGTGCGGATCGGGCCGGATTTTTCTGTCCGAGCCCGACCCGAGCCCGACAGAGCAGTAACCGAACCCGACCCGAGCCCGACAGGCATTAAGATATTTCTGTCCGAGCCCGACCGAGTCCGACAGTTAAAATCACATTTGTTTCTCATACTAATGACACATGTACGTTTGTTTGTGTGGAAAGCCGCTTTTATTAAGCAATTGTAGGAAGGCATTGGGAAATGTCAACAGATGAGCATCAATGCACAGCTGACTTTCCTTCGTCTTCAATAGTTTTAAAATCTCCTGCGGCCAACTTCTTTTTAACATCTTCCATCGTTGCGCTGCCACATGGAGCTTAATACGCACGTCTTTGGTTGTCACAGCACACAGGAAGACGGATGTTAGGGTAATATTTGACATTTATTTTAATCCAAAAACGAACATTTGCATCAGGTGAAACAGGCCCATTGGTTACCTACATAATAAGCTGTTTTAAATTCAAAATGTTCAATGCCTTATCGCGCTGATGTGACCGAGCCCGACCCGAACCCGAGCATCCTTTCTAAAAATCTGTCCGAACCCGGCCCGACCCGTCGGGTACCGTCGGGTCCGGGTCGGGTATCCATCCTCTAGTCTGCAAACTCCAAAGGACCTGAGTCTCCTCAGCAGATGGAGGCGACTCTGGCCCGGTCTTGTAGAGGGCATGGGTGTTGTCAGTCCAGTTCAGTTTATTGTTTAGGTGAACACCCAGGAATCTGTAGCTCTCCACAACCTCAATGTCCGATCCCTGGATGCTCACCGGTGAGAAATGGGATGTTTTCCTCCTGAAGTCGACGATCATCTCCTTCGTCTTGCTGGTGTTAAGCCTTAGACACCTTAAAGTATGCAAACAGGCTACCTGGTTATGAGCCAATCATACACACCCACAAGGTACATAGATGGACTGAAGAGCAACTTCTTCATTTCTCACTTATGCATCTCCATGGTTACCATGCCCCCAATCAGCTGCACTATCTCAAACCTGACGTGTGAAGGGAGTGAGACCCGCGTTCTTTGAAGATAAATGTGAATAATGTGACCTTGAGTGCCCTCTATTGCATGAAGTATTTATTTAAACATGGTAAAAATTACTTGATGTGTTTTTATGACTCCAGGTTGCTTAAATAATGCAATCGTTTAAAGGGGCACGCAATTGTGGAAAGAGCCCAAAAAAATCCATTATTTGGTTAAAAATATGCTTTTATTGAAAAAATTCCAAAGTCAACCTTATATGCCATATGGCAACTAATTAATTTAGCCTTTTACAGAAAAATATAGCATTTTAACTGGTTTAAGTGATTAAAATTAAAAGTGTATGTACCCCAGATAACAGATGAATTATTTTTTTAGAAGAAATGCTTCTAAAATTAAGAATTACTACATTTTGGCTGATCCTGTAAATTGATCTTTAGTGTGGTGCATGCACGGAAAAGGGGACGGGGAAACAGGATTTCCTGGTTATGTGAGGTCATCAAATTAATAACACTTCAAAAATTCACTTCAAAAGACCTATTTACACAATTAAACAGAAAACAATGCATTTTATTTGGTTTATTGTGGAAAAAAACTAAGAAAATGAATCATACGTCATATCATAAATGATGAGGAAACCCAGCAACGGCGATGATGAGCTTCTCCTCCATTTCCTCGGAAAACAAATGTTTTGGTAGGAACCAAAGTTCACATTGTGTGTTTCTCTTTTATTTTACCATAAAGTTGAAAAAGCGACGCCGACAGATTTGCCGCTCCTTGCAGCTGAGAGAAGCTTCCATTGAACATGAATGACTCCCGGCTTGAATTTACCTTCACAGAAGCGCTGGTTTTGCCGCTGACAGGCTGAGATTAATATTAATATTCAAAGTGTCTGACAACATTATGGAAAGGATCCTGTTAGCTAACCACACTACAAGTTCCCTTCCCTGCTACGTCCTGCTACGTCCTGCCACGATCTGCTGTGTCCTGCTACGTCCTGCCACGATCTGCTGTGCCCAGCTACGTCCTGCCACGTCCTGCTGTGTCCTGCTACGCCCTGCTACGTCCTGCTGTGTCCTGCTACGTCCTGCTACGCCCTGCTACGTCCTGCCACGATCTGCTGTGTCCTGCTACGCCCTGCTACGTCCTGCTGCGTCCTGCTACATCCTGCTGTGCCCAACTACGTCCTGCTACGTCCTGCTACATCCTGCTGTGCCCTGCTACGTCCTGCTGTGCCCTGCTACATCCTGCTACGTCCTGCTACGTCCTGCTGTGCCCTGCTACGTCCTGCTGTGCCCTGCTACGCCCTGCTATGTCCTGCTACGTCCTGCTGTGCCCTGCTACGTCCTGCTGCTACGTCCTGCTACGCCCTGCTACGTCCTGCTACACCCTGCTACGTCCTGCTACGTCCTGCTACACCCTGCTACGTCCTGCTACGTCCTGCTGTGTCCTGCTACGCCCTGCTACGCCCTGCTACATCCTGCTACGTCCTGCTACGTCCTGCTGTGTCCTGCTACGCCCTGCTACGTCCTGCTGTGTCCTGCTACGCCCTGCTACGTCCTGCTACGCCCTGCTACGTCCTGCTGTGCCCTGCTACGTCCTGCTGTGCCCTGCTACATCCTGCTACGTCCTGCTGTGCCCTGCTACGCCCTGCTACATCCTGCTACGTCCTGCTACGTCCTGCTGTGTCCTGCTACGCCCTGCTAGCGTCCCTGCTACGCCCTGCTGTGCCCTGCTACGTCCTGCTGTGCCCTGCTACGTCCTGCTGTGCCCTGCTACGTCCTGCTGTGCCCTGCTACATCCTGCTACGTCCTGCTACGTCCTGCTGTGCCCTGCTACGTCCTGCTGTGCCCTGCTACGCCCTGCTATGTCCTGCTACGTCCTGCTGTGCCCTGCTACGTCCTGCTGCTACGTCCTGCTACGCCCTGCTACGTCCTGCTACGTCCTGCTACGCCCTGCTACATCCTGCTACGTCCTGCTACGTCCTGCTGTGTCCTGCTACGCCCTGCTACGTCCTGCTGTGTCCTGCTACGCCCTGCTACGTCCTGCTACGCCCTGCTACGTCCTGCTGTGTCCTGCTACGCCCTGCTACGTCCTGCTACGCCCTGCTACGTCCTGCTGTGTCCTGCTACGCCCTGCTACGTCCTGCTACGCCCTGCTACATGCTGCTACATCCTGCTACGTCCTGCTGTGTCCTGCTACATCCTGCTACGTCCTGCTACGTCCTGCTGTGCCCTGCTACATCCTGCTACGTCCTGCTGTGTCCTGCTACGCCCTGCTACGTCCTGCTGTGTCCTGCTACGCCCTGCTACGTCCTGCTACGCCCTGCTACGTCCTGCTGTGTCCTGCTACGCCCTGCTACGTCCTGCTACGCCCTACTACGTCCTGCTGTGTCCTGCTACGCCCTGCTACGCCCTGCTACGTCCTGCTACGCCCTGCTACATCCTGCTACGTCCTGCTACGTCCTGCTGTGTCCTGCTACGTCCTGCTACGTCCTGCTACGTCCTGCTGTGCCCTGCTACGCCCTGCTGTGTCCTGCTACGCCCTGCTACGTCCTGCTACGTCCTGCTACGTCCTGCTGCGTCCTGCTGCGTCCTGCTACGCCCTGCTACGCCCTGCTACGTCCTGCTGCGTCCTGCTGCGTCCTGCTACGTCCTGCTGTACCTTGTAATGCTGCACAGTGCCCTGCTATGCCATGAACTACTACAAAGAACTACTACAAACTACTATTTTTTGGGACTGTTATTGCCACTCTTCATTCTAACCCCAACCGGTCGTCAGACACCCCCTACCAAGAGTCTGGGTCTGGGTCTGGGCCTGGGCCTGGGCCTGGGCCTGGGTCTGGGTCTGGGTCTGGGTCTGTCTCTGTCCCAGGTTTCTGCCTAAAAGGAAGTTTTTCCTCGCCACTGTCTCCCTGTTGCTTGCTCTGGAGGAAACTACTAGACCTGTTGGGTCCTTGTAAATTCTGGAGTGTGGTCTAGACCTGTTCTATCTGTAAAGGGTCTCCAGATAACTCTTGTTATGAATTGATACTATAAATAAAATTGACATTGAATTGTGAAGTACAAACGAAATCTGTCCCAATGTCAAAGAACTACTACAAACTACTATATATTTTTTATTATTTGTATTTTTTTTTGGGACTGTTATTGCCCCTCTTCATTCTAACCCCAGACCGGTCGTCAGACACCGCCTACCAAGAGCCTGGGTCTGGGTCTGGGCCTGGGCCTGGGTCTGGGTCTGGGTCTGGGTCTGGGTCTGTCCCAGGTTTCTTCCCAAAGGGGAGTTTTTCCTCGCCACTGTTGCTTGCTCTGGAGGAAACTACTAGACCTGTTGGGTCCTTGTAAATTCTGGAGTGTGGTCTAGACCTGCTCTATCTGTAAAGGGTCTCCAGATAACTCTTGTTATGAATTGATACAATAAATAAAATTGAATTGAATTGAATTATATGTTTCCAGATCTCAGACAGTAAACAGGAGACTGAAAGGAAATGCTGAAAGTACCTGCCGGCAAGGGGAAGCCTCAGAAACGTCTCATCAGACCGACCGGAGCAACTTCGGGAGAAATTCCCCTGAAAGCAGTCTTTTTATTAGTCAAAAAGAATCAGGTTACACAGTGAGATTCATGGTGTGGGTGTGGTGTTTGCGGTGAAACAGTGGAGAGTATACAAGCTAGAAACTACAGATTAACACATACACATTTGCACATAGTCAAACACATAGACACACAGATAGACACATACACTAGCA
>CM057253.1:1784819-1867319 GCA_029931835.1 Etheostoma nigrum
GATCTTCACCCAAACACAGGATCTTCACCCAAACACAGGACCTCCACCCAAACACAAGACCTTCACCCAAACACAAGACCTTCACCCAAACACAGGACCTTCACCCAAACACAGGACCTTCACCCAAACACAGGTCCTCCACCCAAACACAGGACCTTCACCCAAACACAGGATCTTCACCCAAACACAGGATCTTCACCCAAACACAGGACCTTCACCCAAACACAGGACCTTCACCCAAACACAAGACCTTCACCCAAACACAGGACCTTCACCCAAACACAGGATCTTCACCCAAACACAGGATCTTCACCCAAACACAGGACCTCCACCCAAACACAGGACCTTCACCCAAACACAAGACCTTCACCCAAACACAGGACCTTCACCCAAACACAGGATCTTCACCCAAACACAGGATCTTCACCCAAACACAGGACCTCCACCCAAACACAGGACCTTCACCCAAACACAGGATCTTCACCCAAACACAGGATCTTCACTCAAACACAGGACCATCACCCAAACACAGGACCTTCACCCAAACACAGGATCTTCACCCAAACACAGGATCTTCACCCAAACACAGGACCTCCACCCAAACACAGGATCTTCACCCAAACACAGGATCTTCACCCAAATACAGGACCTTCACCCAAACACAGGACCTTCACCCAAACACAGGACCTTCACCCAAACACAGGACCTCCACCCAAACACAGGACCTCCACCCAAACACAGGACCTCCACCCAAACACAGGACCTCCACCCAAACACAGGACCTTCACCCAAACACAGGATCTTCACCCAAACACAGGACCTCCACCCAAACACAGGACCTTCACCCAAACACAGGATCTCCACCCAAACACAGGACCTTCACCCAAACACAGGACCTCCACCCAAACACAGGACCTCCACCCAAACACAGGACCTCCACCCAAACACAGGACGTGTCCCTAACCCCCCGTGGCCCTGCTTTTCAGAATGAACTCACTCGGCAGAGCTATGGTTGGTCACATTGTACCAAAACAACTTATCATAAGGTCACAGTAAACTTTATGAACTACATGTTTCTTATTTAGAAGTGAACCTACTAATCACACTGAAACCGAGCAGACTAGGTGTAATGCTTTTGCTCTTTAGCTCAAAATATAATGAATTGAACACACATGATGAATATAATGCCCTACGTGAATATAATGTTCATGAGCACACATGATATGAATACATTTTTATTCCAAAAATAGCCACTGTGTGACATTTTAGGGGACATAAGTATATAAAAAAAATACATTTTTGGAGTGTTAGTGGATGGAGTGTGACAGAGAAATTTGTTTTTATAAGTCTTTTATTTCATATTTCTCTGTAGTAGTGTCTTAAAATATCATAACTTTCATGCTTATCATATATTCATATCTTGCTTGTCGTATATTCATACATGCTTTTATACTTTATAATCTTATATGCACATTTAACCAACTACAGTGGTCTGCAAAAGTTTGGGCAACCTTGTTAATTTCCATGATTTTCCTTCATAAATCGTTGGTTCTTAGGACAAAAAAATCTGTTAAATATATCATATAGGAGACAAACACAGTGATATTTGAGAAGTGAAACGAAGTTTATACAATTTACAGGAAGTGTGCAATAATTGTTTGAACAAAATTAGGCATGTGCATAAATTTGGGCACCACAATCAAAAAAAATAACTCAATATTTAGTAGATCCCCCTTTTGCAGAAATAACAGCTTCTAAACGCTTCCTATAGCTTCCTATGAGAGTCTGGATTCTGGTTGGAGGTATTTTGGACCATTCCTCTCTACAAAACACCTCTAATTCATTCAGGTTTGATGGTTTCCGAGCATGGACAGCTCTCTTTAAGTCACACCACAGATTTTCAATAACATTCAGGTCTGGGGACTGAGATGGCCATTTCAGAACGTTGTACTTGTTCCTCTGCATGAATGCCTTAGTAGATTTTGAGCAGTGTTTAGGGTCATTGTCCTGTTGAAAGATCCAGCCCCGGCGCAGCTTCAGCCTTGTTAAATATCACAGTGTTTGTCTCCTATATGATATATTTAACTGATTTTTTTTATCCTAAGAACCAACAATTTATGAAGGAAAATCATGGAAATTAACAAGGTTGCCCAAACTTTTGCAGACCACTGTATGTTTCTTTAAAGCTTCTCCCTTAAAGCTGTTAGCACCGCCAGGCAATAAAGTCTCCACTGCTGTAAATCTTTTAGATACCAAGTGTTTTAGTTTCGAGGTCAGGTGACCTGCCCTCTGCCCTCCTTTTTCTGTGTAGGCATAAACCAAACACCAGATGTCTTTTAGTCTCAACAACTGTAAATCTGTGTGTGTGTGTGTGTGTGTTTCAATGAAGAGACTTTGCTTTTAGTTTCCAGTTGTAGTTCCCTGGGAGCAACATGTTATTAATATTATATAAATATTAACCCTTGTGTTGTCTTTCCCTCAACATGAAAACACACCTTTGTTGTCTCTATCTCAATGTTATTGTTGCTTTTCACAATTTTGGGAAGGTTTTCAACATTTTTATTGCCCCCCCCCCCAATGTCTTTGTCCCTTTTGATGACATTTTGTCACTTTTTTCAACATTTTAGTCGTTTTTTCCAAAGTTTTTGATGCTTACTTCCAGTGTTTTTTTTGTTTGTTTGTAGTTTTTGTCCCTTTTTCCAATATTTTTTCCCCTTTTTTCCCCCCAATGTTTTGTCGCATTGTTGACATTTTCCCATATTTCTGATATAACATTTTTTGGAAATGGTTCAAATTTGACCCCAGGACAACACAAGGGTTAACCGTCTATGGGGGGAGGGTTGAGAACTACACATTTTTCTTTTTTTTGCTCCAATTTGTGCCTTTTCTGCATCAATTTATGATGCAAATGTCTTTATTTTTGGAAATATAATATTTTTTTTGTTTAGATCCCCCCCCTGGAAATTACTCCTATGGTCACAGATGATACCCAATCAGCAGAGACCTGCATGTCAACCTGTGGTAATAAAAAGACACAGCGCGCACAACAGTGTTAGTGGATGGATGTTAGGTCTAAACTCAGACTCCTAGTTTCTCACTTACACTGCTATATACTTTATCTTAGAATAGACCTGGGAAGGACATCAAGGAGTTAGACTTGACACAGAGATAAGTTTTTACTCGTCTGCAGAGGAGGAGAGGAGGAGAAAAAGACGAGTACTCGTCTCCTGCTCACAATCAGCTCTAACTCTTGTCCTCTAACAGTTTCTTTTTATTACATTTTCAAGGTTGCTAAACAATACAAGTATTATGGTCTGTTGTAGGCGTTATAAGTCAGTACTTTTCCATGAGATAGATGCACACAATTGGTTACAGCAGGTTTACACAGACACACATCCTTATCTCGAAAGTACGTCTGCGGTGAGAACATCCTGTTCTCGCCTTGCACAGACATTTATAAAGAACATAAGCAAAACAGTTTGGCATGATATACTGAATATATGATTTTAGCTTCTACAATGGAGTGGAGGGGTTTTTAAGTAAAGGATCTGAAGACTTCCTCCGCCGCCCATCCGTCCTCATCCTAACTGGTTACAGTCTCTTTTCCAGTGGGAGAGGTCTCCACAACTCCAGCATCCGTGCCTCCGGGATCCCCTGCTCGGACCTCTCCCTCCGTTTCTCCATCCATTTGCCGCCTGCAGACTTTGAATCTGCGCCTTCATGAACCTTTCCTGCAATCGATCTCTAGCTCGCTTTCTCTTGTCATCCAAGAGTCTCAGAGTCTGTTCAGCGTGGACGGCGTGAGCTCGGACGGACGACAGGCGTCCCGTCTTCCAGCACGGCGAATGTTTGAATGCCTGGTCTTTAATTTGCTCATCCAGGCCCTGCACGAAATAGCTAATTAGCATGTATTCATATTGGGACGTGTTTGGGTCATCTGTTGGAACCAATCCGCTGTTTTCTTCAAAGACCTCGGTCAGTCTGATCAGATAGTCGTCCACCGTCTCGCCAGGCTTTTTCTCGCAGTCTGTTTCCTTCCATCTCACCAGGAACGTGGTTTTAATTCTCTCGTAGAGCTCCTCTATATGTTTGCGATACCCAGCTCCCGGCGTCCAGTCGTAACGCACGTCTCTCTCCGGCCAGTCTCCTTGTACTTTGCCAAATTTCAGTTCCAACTTGTGGATTAGGAGACTCCGGATTTCTCTCAGACTCGGTTTGAAATCCTTCACAATCAGGGACAGTATTTCAACAAATGCAGCCCCTCCTCGTTTGGCTATATCTGGCAGTCCATTGGCAATGGAGCGCATCTCGTCTGGCGTCCAGACCCCGCAGGCATAAGGCACCTGAACTATTTGGATGTCGCTGTGGGTTTTCTCTAAGCTTGTTGCTCTGTAGACCTCCATTGCTCCAGCTCCAATATCTCTCGGATTAGGCCCATCACCGGGGGTTGTCTGTGATCTTCTTGTCCCAGAATCTTGTGTCCAGGCTCTGTAGACATCCATCTCATCGGCTCCAATCTCTCTCAGATCACACCCCTCGATACTTTTGATGCCAATGGTAGTTGCCTCTGAATCTAGGGTCAAATCTTTGGAGACCCCAGGTCCGGTTTCTCTCAGATGAGGCACATTAATTATTTTGTTGGTGGCGTGGGTTGTCTGTGACTTTCTTCTCCCGGAGACTGGGCCGATCAACAAGTCTTCTGCGGAGGGGGAGGCGGTGGAGGCGGCACTCTCGCGATGTGGTGATGGAGCGGACCTCGGCCCCGGCGGGGTGCGTTCTGCTGGGGTCGGCTGGCCTCGGACCTCCGGCCGTGGATTCACAGGCGGATGTGGGGCCGGGGCAGGGAGAAGATTCAGGTCTTTCTGTGGATGTGAGGGATTAGTTGTCCTCGGCGTCTTCTTGCGGCCCTTCTCTTGCCGTCTCTGTCGTACCTCGGTTTCCTGTTTCCACATCATGAATGCTTTCCAGTCTACGCTGCCGTAACCCTTCCTTTGCTCATAATCCTCCAATTCCTCTTGCAGTAGCCGTATCCGACGTACACTGAAACTACCATTCTCCGGAAATCCAAATGTCTTCACCCAAAAAGGAAGCTGTTGGCATGTCTTCTCACCGTGTTTCTCGCACATAATCTTTGCACATCCCTTCAGCTTTGCACATCCCTTCAGCTTTGCACATCCCTTCAGCTTTGCACATCCCTTCAGCTTGGACTTCTCAGTCCCAGTCAAAGGTTTGCTGTTACTTTTCCCCATTTTGTTCAAGGGATCCGCACCTCTCTTGACCTTTTGTGGCCCTCAGTGCTGTTTTTATGATCTCTGTGGAATGCGATGCCACAAGCAGGGAGCGGATCTACGAGCTGTCCTCTGGGACTTCTTGGATCTTATAGGCAATTTTCAGTCCTTTCTCCAGCTGCAGCGGATTCAACCTGTGTAGAAAAATTAGATTAAAGAAAGCATGAGAATCCCTTTTTCCTCATTCTGACATCTTCTCTCTATTTATGCATCAAATCCATACATTCAGCCACATTCAACTTTTCAGCAAAACCATAATCCTTTCTCCACTTACTCAAATACTTCACATTACATTTCCCTTTTCATGTGCATATATTCAACATTACCCTTTAAGTCATTCTTACATCTGTTTCCCATTGAGTTCAACCGAGCGACTGACTTTGATTAATGAAACTCAGTTTTTGTGGACCCGCTAGGCTGCCACTCCTCTCAGTCCCATCAAGACACCACCAAAAAACAACTGAACACCTTTCAAAAGAACTCCAAAATATACAAAAATAAATAAAAATGCTGCAACAATTTCACTAGTTTATCGTCCAGACGTTATAATAATTATACCTAGGACATATACAAACTTTTATTCTGAACCTTATGTTAAGATTCCCCCTTTTTGCATTGTTTACAATGGAATTTAGACCGGAGTCCTATCACACACACACACACACACACACACACACACACACACACACACACACACACACAAAGATATAGAGCTCGTGGTAGACGGATACACACACTGGCTGTGTATTGATGTCCTGTTCACAAAGTCACACCCTAACAGACTGCTGTAGGACTACTCTGTAGGATTGTCCAACTTCTTTGCAAAGAACAAAACTCACAAAGACAAATCTGCACACACACACGCGCACACACACACACACACACACGCACACACACACACACACACACACACACACACACGCACACACACGCACACACACACACACACACACACACACACACACACACACACACACACACTCAAAGATACAGAGGTTGTTAGGCTTCTAACTTTTTTCTCTTTCCTTTCTTGTGCATCTTCCTTTTATTATATTCAAACTTCCCCCTTTTTGCATTGTTTACAATGGAATTTAGACCGGAGTCCTATCTCGCACACACACACACACACACACACACACACACACACACACACACACACTCAAAGATACAGAGGTTGTTAGGCTTCTAACTTTTTTCTCTTTTCTTTCTTGTGCATCTTCCTTTTATTATAGTCCTCCTTTTTGCAATGTTTACAATGGAATTTAGACCGGAGTCCTATCTCACACACACACACACACACACACACACACACACACACACACACACACACACACACACACACACACACTCACACACACTCAAAGATACAGAGGTTGTTAGGCTTCTAACTTTTTTCTCTTTCCTTTCTTGTGCATCTTCCTTTTATTATAGTCCTCCTTTTTGCAATGTTTACAATGGAATTTAGACCGGAGTCCTATCTCTCTCACACACACACACACACACACACACACACACACACACACACACACTCAAAGATACAGAGGTTGTTAGGCTTCTAACTTTTTTCTCTTTCCTTTCTTGTGCATCTTCCTTTTATTATAGTCAAACTTTCCCCTTTTTGTATTGTTTACAATGGAATTTAGACCGGAGTCCTATCTCTCTCACACACACACACACACACACACACACACACACACACACCTCTCACCTCCTCTCCTCTCCTCTCCTCCGTCCTCCGTCGGGTCTCGACCGGAGCTCAGATGGAAAGTCCCCGAGTGTCCGTGACGTTTTCTGGGGCACGTTCAATCTCCACGCGGCGTGCAGCGTGCGTCCCCCCAGAAGGATGTGAAACGGTGTTCAGCAGCTTTGGGATGTTTTCTGTGGTTTGGTGGGCGTGTCTCGTGCTTATTGGTCGCTTATTGTGTCACAGGCAAAGGCGTAACTTCGGGTCCAACCATAGACTGTATGTTATTAATATTATATAAATATTAACCCTTGTGTTGTCTTTCCCTCAACATGAAAACACACATTTGCTGTCTCTATCTCAATGTTATTGTTGCTTTTCAACAATTTTGGGAAGGTTTTCAACATTTTTATTGTCCCCCCTTGACATTTTGTCACTTTTTTCGACATTTTAGTCGTTTTTACAAAGTTTTTGATGCTTACTTCCAGTGTTTTTTTTGTTTGTTTGTAGTTTTTGTCCCTTTTTCCAATATTTTTTACGCTTTTTCCCCCTAATGTTTTGTCCCATTGTTGACATTTTCCCATATTTCTGATATAACATTTTTTGGAAATCGTTCAAATTTGACCCCAGGACAACACAAGGGTTAACCGTCTATGGGGGGTGGGTTGAGAACTACACATTTTTCTTTTTTTGCTCCAATTTGTGCCTTTTCTGCATCAATTTATGATGCAAATGTCTTTATTTTTGGAAATATGATACTTTTTTTGTTTAGATCCCCACCTGGAAATTACTCCTATGGTCACAGATGATACCCAATCAGCAGAGACCTGCATGTCAACCTGTGGTAATAAAAAGACATAAAATAACAAGGGCTGCATCCCATGTCCCTTATGTGCTCGCTCCTTGAGTCCTCTGTCCTCGGCTGAACAGGAAGTTGTTGTTAGAGATTTTGTTATATGATTAATGCTGCTAGCTTTAGCGATATAAAGTTCAAATGTGTTTTCATTTGTGCAATACTGTCTGCTTCTATATTAGCCACTTCTCTATTATATATGGCTATGACATTTCAAAACAAGAACACCATGTCTAAGTTCCTGTGTGTAGGCGGCCATAGGCTGCACACAGCGCAACTTGTGTTCCTCAGGGATATCCTCAATCTGTCTAACTGCCCATGTTATCCCACTGCAGACATGCAGGGTACCACTCCCACATTGTAAATCCTTGCAGTGTGACCTGCTTTGCTCATGCAATAAAAAGCTGCACCCAGGGGAGAGAGTTGGAGTTGGTTTGGACATTGTTAGAGGTGACACTCAGAGGTAAAATGTCATCTTGCGTCCAGTCTTCTGTTGAGTACTGGAAAGAGAGTCTTGGTTAACCAGCTTGTGGGTAACTGCCATGATACCCTCCTCCTCGGGGAAGGCCGTCTCAAAGCTCTCATTTCTGCCCCGAGAAGCGAGCATTGAGGAGCTATTGAGAAAGAGGACATACGTCGTGGTAGCTTGCTGTCACGCCATTTAGGCGTACGTACACTATCGGTAGCCAGGGGCAACAGTGTAAGAGCGAGCAACACACCTGGAAAGACTGTAATGGGAAAATTACATTTAAGCATGATTCCTTATATATCCTTCACTTATTCTTCATTTATTCCTTACACCACTTTATTAATCCTTTTGGGATGTTTCCCGCAAGGAAATGGAAATTTCCAGCATCCGTTTTCAGCAAGAAAAATACAGTATAGAGAGAAAAAGACAGTATAAAGACAACAATAATAATAAAGCCTTTGGCTATAAAAGGACATTTAACATAAATTATCAGTTAAGAGCAGTTCAAGGTATTTATGTGTGTGTAAATACTTTCCTCTTTACCCTATCTCCTCCCCCCCTTCCTATGTTCCTATTTCCATATTCCTGTGTGTGATTCCCCTACATGTGGAGATTAAGGTTGGACTAAGGTTGGGTTGGACTTAGTCTTGCGTCCAGTTGTGTGAACCGGGGTGCGAGGTCACACCATGAATTATCTCTCTCTGCACATTCTGTCCATTGGCAGCTGAGATTAACGGCCAATGGGGACTTTAAGGAATGGGGAACACAAAGAGAAAGACGTCAAAAGTGGCTCCAAAGTGTCTATGTGTTTAGATTAATGTCTTCTTATAATTAGGCTTGTCTCCAAAGAAAGGGCTATTTCAACTTGGGGGGGTGGCAGAGGGTTTTCTTCACTTCTTGGTAGACACTTTGTTACGGCGAGGCGGAATAAGGACCCAAAACCAGAGATGAGGGAGGCAGGTACACAATGATTTATTAAGTAAAAAGTCCAAGAAAAACACAGGGAGCAAAAACTAAACAGCCAAATCCTAAAGGGTCCAGGGACAAAGGCGAGACAAAAAAATGGGACAAAGGCAAGGAGAAGACACATGGGAGACACGGGAACAGGAACAAACATCGAAAACTCAGTCTGGAAGAGGCAAAGACACAAGAACGACCTGACGAGAGACAACGGGAACACAGGGGTTACATACAAGAGAGGTAACGAGGAACAGGTGAGACGTCAGGTGAAACACATCAGGGCGGGGTGGGACAACCAGACAGGCACAAGTAAAACTAGGCAAGACTAGACAAGACAGGAAACCATACTATCAAAATAAAACAGGAAACAGACCATACAGACACTCCCCGGGGAAACACAAGACCGGGGAGGAACGTCTCGGGTTACGAACGTAACCCTTGTTCCCCGAGATAGGGGAACTGAGACACAAACACGAGGAGACAGGACAGGACCCAAAACCACAGAAGAAGAAAAAGAAACCAAAACAACCACCCAACCCATCCACATTGCCTTGCTGTCTTTGTGAAATTGCATCAAGTATAATACATAATAATACATAAGCTACATTTGCAGTCTGTGTTAATGATATTGTGATTTATTACATTTTTTTTATTACTTTATTGTAGTACTTTTCTTAGTGTCAAGTGCAAAAAGTATTTTTCTTTATCGTACATTTGTTTCTCCCATATTAACAACACAGCAAGATAGAAAATAAGACTCCTCCACTGTGTGTGTGTGTGTGTGTGTGTGTGTGTGTGTGTGTGTGTGTGTGTGTGTCCATGCACATCCATCTACAGTACACACATATTACAAAGTTTAGGTATTCTTCTAGGAGCTTCAGCGTTGGCTTCACCTATCAGACCCGGCAGTCTGTGTTAATGATATCAATGTGAGGTGTTAAACAATCATTTTACCATATCATCAGTATTATGTATGTATAAGTATTATGATATATATATATAGTTTTATTTAGTTTACCACACTAATGTTCTGTAGAATTAACCAAACGAAACCCACTGAAGAAGATGAGGAAGGAAATGCTGAAATGTGGTCAGTCGCCTCAGAGATGCGGAAGAACATAAGCGATAGATAGATGTTTGTTTGCTGGTCTGACAGTCTTCCTCTCGGGTGTTGATCAGTGAACTATGGAGAAACTAACCGGGTTTGTGTTGCTGTTGGCGGCCCTGAACGTCTCTCTAGCCCAGAACAAGGTGAACAAGAAGTACTTCAAGGATGGTGGAGGGCTAACGTTGGACCTGAGTCCACGTCCTACTGAACCTATCACCAACCTCGTCTGGAAACGTCAGGGAGACCTGGTAGCCGAGTGGTTCAAAAACAAAGACAGGGGTGAAGTAGTCCCTTTGACTTATTACAGAACATTTAGAGGACGCGCAACCGTGGATGTAACCACTGGACGGTTGGATATTAACAACATGACCAAAGCTGACGCGGGTGTGTATTCAGTGGAAGTCAACAGCGTCGTCCAGAACGAGCGCTACAACGCTGTGTTGATAAAAGAAGTCCCCGAGCCTGAGGTGGTGCCAAGGCCGTTGGTGTGTTCCTCCGCGTCGGAAAGCTGCACCCTGTCCTGTGAAGGGGACACCACAGACGCTGGACCCGTCACCTACAGCTGGAAGGAGGGAGACGGAGGGTGGACGGGGTCGGGAAAGGACCTGGACATCACCAAGGAGGAGACAGAAGGTGTGGAGACCTTCACCTGCCGGATCCAGAACCCAGTCAGCGAGAGAGAAAGTAGACCCAGAAGAAACCCGATCTTTGAGAAGAAAAGTCCAGACCTCGAACTCTGGTTGCAGATTTTTGGGGTTGTCACGAGATCTTCGGTAATTGTGGTCATCATGGGGGTCGTTGCTTACTTAATGTGGCAGAAACGAGAGACTATCGGGAGACTGATGTGTTCATGTTGATGCAGAAGAGGGGATGAGGATGCAGTTTGAAGCTGCAGGCCCTGCAGAGGGAAAACCGTGTGTTTTGCCATAAATAAGAACCAAAACACCAAAGCAAGCTTTCTTTTTTTGCTTGTTTTGCTTGTTTTGCTAGGCCTAAACCCTGAAACCTATCAGCTCTTCGATCTTGCTTTGACTTCCTAATTAACACAAATGAAGTTAATAACATAGACATTGTTATTCAGATGTAATCACGCATGCTATATATAAGAAACCAATTAAATGTTGCCTGAGAGATTTGATATGCCTTTATTATGCATTGTGTGTAATTGCCTATACATTTTTGTACAATATCAATTACTCTATAATAATGAAACTTTATGAATGCAGGCTATTGAAATCATTAATAAAAAGAAAGGCCGGAGCTTAACACAGCAGGTACTATAACAATTTTAGATACATATAAGAAAGAATCAGGTTATTAAAAGTAAAAAATCAAATTTTGAAATTTATGGGTCAAGAAATACAATTCCGAACTCGTTCACTTACAGCACAGTCCAGACAAACTCTGCTTCCATTTACTGTATATTCTACTTTATACTCCTTTATTCTTCAATTTAATACTAATAATAACATTTGGACTGTCTTATTATCTGCTTGTTAGTCACAGTAAAGGACTTTAAATTGCACCAACCTGTATGAAAAGTGCAAATAAAGATTGATTGATTGATTAATGGAGTGAGTGATTGAGTCATTTATAACCAACCCATGAACTAGCACCTGTCTTGTATTAACAATGCATTAATCTAATAGGCTATAATAATAATAATAATAACGATAACAGCAGTGCCTACGCTTAGATAAGTAGGGATCTAAGCGTTATATGGAACCATTCATGTAATATTTGGATAATTTGGATGAAAGAATCCCAAATTTCTGAAACTTTCTGAGACCTGTAAACGGGGCAAATTTGACCCCAGGACAACAGGAGGGTAAAACGCTCCTCTGAGTGTGTGGTCTGTGTGTGTGTGTGTGTGTGTGTGTGTGTGTGTGTGTGTGATCAGCTTCACACTGTGCCGAATCCGGATGAACAGCAACGCCTCCGTCTCCAACGCTCAGTCCAGGATGCAGCTGGCCGAGGACATGAAGGAAGAGGAGAAGCTGTTCAGGTACAACGGGGTGTTGTACCCGCGCCTCATGTGTCCCCAGGAGAATCTGGAGGCTCTGCAGAACCTCGAGGCCAGGGAGGACGACGTCACCCCAAATGTGGTGCAGACACTGAGATCTAATAAACATGTATTCAAGATTTTCAGAAAGAGTTACATCAGCGCTTTGTTGTGGAAGTTTCTGTTGCAGCAGTGTTTTTGAGAGTGAGACAAAAATGAGAGTTGAGAAGGTCTTTGCATTTTATTTCTACCTGCAGGTGTAGGGATAACAATCTCACACAGCACAGCAGCACGATGTGGAAAGGTCTGAAGTATTTCTGACTGTCTGGTGCCACTCGGCTTCTTCCCCTCTGCACAAGGAGAGAAAGAATGAACAGGAAGAGATAGTTTCTGTGGCTTTGTATATTATCTACGTAAAACAAAAGTCACACGCAAGATTTCAAGCTTCCCTTTTTTATTTCAGCATGTGAGAATCAAACATAAAAAGGCAAAAACAAAAGGGTACTATTATTATAGGGTGACCAGACGTCCCCGGAAATGTCCCCGGTTTTGGTGACCTGTCCCCGGCTGGATCTGTCCCCGGAAATGTCCCCGGTTTTCACTGTGACTGACAGACCCGATACTGGAATGAAAGAAAGAAAACTCTGACCAAACGGAGCCGATCGAGCAGCGCTGCTCAGAGCTCAGAGATGTTTTAGAAAGCCGTGTTTTACCATGCTAAAATCACTGATTATTTACATGGAGTCTGGTGGAGATATGCTGCTCTATACACGCTAAAATCACTGATTATTTACATGGAGTCTGGTGGAGATATGCTGCTCTATACACGCTAAAATCACTGATTATTTACATGGAGTCTGGTGGAGATATGCTGCTCTATACACGCTAAAATCACTGATTATTTACATGGAGTCTGGTGGAGATATGCTGCTCTATACACGCTAAAATCACTGATTATTTACATGGAGTCTGGTGGAGATATGCTGCTCTATACACGCTAAAAGTAGTGATTATTTACATGGAGTCTGGTGGAGATATGCTGCTCTATACACGCTAAAAGTAGTGATTATTTACATGGAGTCTGGTGGAGATATGCTGCTCTATACACGCTAAAAGTAGTGATTATTTACATGGAGTCTGGTGGAGATATGCTGCTCTATACACGCTAAAAGTAGTGATTATTTACATGGAGTCTGGTGGAGATATGCTGCTCTATACACGCTAAAATCACTGATTATTTACATGGAGTCTGGTGGAGATATGCTGCTCTATACACGCTAAAATCACTGATTATTTACATGGAGTCTGGTGGAGATATGCTGCTCTATACACGCTAAAATCACTGATTATTTACATGGAGTCTGGTGGAGATATGCTGCTCTATACACGCTAAAATCACTGATTATTTACATGGAGTCTGGTGGACTTTTATGTTTTAAAAAATTATCTTAATCTTTAACAGAAAGGTCAGCCTCCTCAGAAATCCTTTCCATAATGTTATCAGACACTTAGAATATTAATCTGAGTCTGTCAGCAGCAAAACGAGCACTTTATGAACGTAAATACAAGCTGGACAATTCTCCCATTAACTTCCATTGTAGTTTTCTACATGAGAAAACAATGAGATCTCGTGAAATGCATCAATGTCAAAGGGAAATACTTCCTCAATAGTTTATATTGTATCCGATACTCAATGAGCTGTTGCAGAAACAAACCTGACGTAATAAAGCAAAAACTGTCAGATAAATGTAGTTCAGTAAACATTACAGCAGGGGTGGGTCTAGGATCAGACCTTTGAGGGGGGGCAGCAGCCCCTAATGAGAACAGCTCCAGGTCTAGTGTCCCCGTTTTAAGTTTTACAAAAATATTTTGGAGGTATTTACGCTTCTGAGCTGAAAATGTCCCCGGATTTAGTCTGAGACATCTGGTCACCTTACATAATTAGAAAGTAATTTTCCCATTACAGTTTCTCTATCTCTTCTCTACGGGTGTGCAGTTATTCTTTATTGATAGACTTTCTGTTTTACACAGACACAGGAGGAGCCAAACACTTCTCCAATTCCTGTAATAAAGGCTCGCAAACAATAAAGTATCTTTTGATTTTCAGTCACAACATTTTGAGCATTAAACACTTAATTTCCTGCATTCTGGTGAATTGATATGGAGCTTTCTGCATCAGTGTAATGCATGTGTAGGATATGTCTCAGACAGAATCATACACGCTTCAGCCCACGCTGAGTTCAGCTCTGCAGGTACGCATCTAGACTGTGGAGACATGGGCGCTCCTGTTCCTATATTACAGGTTTATTCATTTATATGCATTGTACTGTATATTTATTGCTATATGTTTGTAAATATTGTCATTTTTAATGGACTGTGGACCTTGCCTTTGAGTCATGGATAAAGTTATTATTATTTTAATTATTATTAGACACAAAAACATGCAAAAAATAAGGTCCAGCTTGAATAATACAAAGTTACTCTTATATAATAAACGCACACATTTTCAGTCACTTGGTTAGGACACTTAGGACACTTAGGACACTTAGGACAGACTTAGTACAAATTGTATTTTCCGTTGCAAAGGTACATACAAATAACAAGAAACGTACTGAAATGATAGCATTTTAATGATATAAGGCAGCAAATTCATTTGTTTTTTGATAACATCTCAATAATGTTATGAGTCAAACTGTCTAAACAAGATGAATCATCAGGGAAAATGTAAATACATCAAGCCTAAGCTGAACTTTGATTTATTGTTCATGAATGCAAAGCAAAAAAAGAAAGCTTGCTTTGGTGTTTTGGTTCTTATTTATGGCAAAACACGCGGGTTTCCCCCTGCAGGGCCTGCAGCTTCAAACTTCATCCTCATCCCCCATCGGGTTTCTTCTGGGTCTACTTTCTCTCGCGCTGACTGGGTTCTGGATCCGGCAGGTGAAGGTCTCCACATCTGCTGTGTCCTCCTTGGTGATGTCCACGTCCTTTCCCGACCCCGTCCACCCTCCGTCTCCCTCCTTCCAGCTGTAGGTGACGGGTCCAGCGTCTGTGGTGTCCGCTTTCACAGGACAGGGTGCAGCTTTCTGACGCGGAGGAACACGTCATCGGCCGTATCACCACCTCAGGCTTGGGCACTTCTTTTATCAACGTAGCGTTGTAGCTCTCGTTCTGGACGACGCTGTTGACTTCCACTGAACACACACCCGCGTCAGCTTTGGTCATTTTGTTAATATTCAGACGTCCGGTGGTTACATCCACGGTTGCGCGTCCTCTAAATGTTCTGTAATAAGTCAAAGGAACAAATTCTTCACCTGTTTCTTTATTTTTGAACCACTCGGCTACCAGGTCTCCCTTCAGTTTCCACACGAGGTTGGTGATAGGTTCAGTAGGACGTGGACTCAGGTCCAACATTAGCACCCCGCCATCCTTGAAGTATTTCGGGGTTACCTTGTCCTGGGATAGAGAGACGTTCAGGGCCACCAACAGCAACACAAACCCGGGTAGTTTCTCCATAGTTCACTGAGGAAGACTATCTGTTTTCAGACCCCGCAGTTGTGTTTTCCTCCTCTGTTCTGAGGGTGGGGGGGTCTCCTGATGTTTTATAAAAAACTTTAACTCTTTAGTAGGGTCCACACACTCGACTAAAAAGGTATAAATATATAATATAAAGCTTTATTGCAGACACAGGTCCATATTACACATCATACAGTATAAAAAGGAGATACATTCATACTTAATAATTCCATATTCGTCTATGATATACAGGCTTATGCTCCAATGGGGTCTTAAACTAGAAGTGTATCTATAACAGCTTTTCAGAGGGCTGACTAAGGCTAAGTAAAATCTAATAAATTAAGTAAGTAGAGCACATTCAAACACAGCTTTATTAATTTATTTGATTTTTTAATGTAGGCCTATACGCTTTATTGATCTCTATGGGGATCACGCAGGCCTGAAATACACACACATGCTCAGGTCTTATCCATGCACTAATGGAGAGTAGTCAGGGTGTACTTTTGATTCGAACAGGGACTTGAACCGGCGACCCTGGCTGAATGAGTTCAGTGCTCAGTCGACTGTGTGGACCATAATAATATTATTACTGTTATTAATATATAGTGTACAGTCTATGGTGTGGACCCCACTAAAGAGTTAAAGTTTTTTATAAAACATCAGGAGACGTGGCAGCTCCCCTCCCACCCTCAGGACAGAGGAGGAAAACACAACTGCGGAGTTGTTTTTCTGGATATAGTCTTCAATATAGAACAGAATAGAATAGAAATAGAATAGAATAGAAATAGAATAGAATAGAATAGAAAGCCTTTATTGTCATTGTACACAACGAGACTGAAGCATTCCCTTTTCAGTGTTGACACAATATTAAAAATGTAAGATGTGAGAATATAAAATATCAAAATATAAAGTATAGGTAGTGCAGAGAAAAAAGAAAGGGGGGAGGGGGGGGGGGAGACCTGGTGCACAGTCCTGAGTCCTGAGAGCAACTATATTAAGGGGACCAGATGTCTCAGACAAAATCCGGGGACATTTTCAGCTCAGAAGCGTAAATACCTCCAAAACACGTCATGTTTTTAATTTTTGTAAAACTTAAAACGGGGACACTAGACCTAGAGCTGAGTATCGGATACAATATAAACTATTGAGGAAAGATTTTCCTTTGACATTGATGCAGTATGAAACGAGATCGC
This sequence comes from Etheostoma nigrum, assembly GCA_029931835.1. NCBI lineage: Eukaryota > Metazoa > Chordata > Actinopteri > Perciformes > Percidae > Etheostoma > Etheostoma nigrum. Next base: position 1,801,890 of record CM057253.1, read on the forward strand.
TGCAGTCGGCAGCAGAGAAACAAGCTACAATGGAAGTTAATGGGATAATTGTCCAGCTTGTATTTACGTTCATAAAGTGCTCGTTTTGCTGCTGACAGACTCAGATTAATACTCTAAGTGTCTGATAACATTATGGAAAGGATTTCTAAGGAGGTCGACCTTTCTGTTAAAGATTAAAATCATTTTTTAAAACATAAAAGTCCACCAGACTCCATGTAAATAATCAGTGATTTTAGCATGTATAGAGCAGCATATCTCCACCAGACTCCATGTAAATAATCAGTGATTTTAGCGTGTATAGAGCAGCATATATCCACCAGACTGCATGTAAATAATCAGTGATTTTAGCGTGTATAGAGCAGCATATCTCCACCAGACTCCATGTAAATAATCAGTGATTTTAGCGTGTATAGAGCAGCATATCTCCACCAGACTCCATGTAAATAATCAGTGATTTTAGCGTGTATAGAGCAGCATATCTCCACCAGACTCCATGTAAATAATCAGTGATTTTAGCGTGTATAGAGCAGCATATCTCCACCAGACTCCATGTAAATAATCAGTGATTTTAGCGTGTATAGAGTAGCATATCTCCACCAGACTCCATGTAAATAATCAGTGATTTTAGCGTGTATAGAGCAGCATATCTCCACCAGACTCCATGTAAATAATCAGTGATTTTAGCATGGTAAAATACGGCTTTCTAAAACATCTCTGAGCTCTGAGCAGCGCTGCTCGATCGGCTCCGTTTGGTCAGAGTTTTCTTTCTTTCATTCCAGTTTTGGGTCTGTCAGTCACAGTGAAAACCGGGAACATTTCCGGGGACAGATCCAGCCGGGGACAGGTCACCAAAACCGGGGACTGTCCCCAGAAACTGGGGACGTCTGGTCACCCTAGCTTAATGGACACCACTGAAACATCTCACGGCCCTGTACTACCCTATTTTTTAAACTGGTGCAAAGAAGCCTTTTTAGACTTAAATGTTACAGAGCTGCCAACTTTTCCCAAACAAACCCTTGGAGTGAGATTTGGGGGAGGCAACCCATATTTTGCCACATACAAAGCAATTTCATTATCCTTCAGGGTTTAAATTAAATTAAATTTTAGAAATAAAGTTTGATTGATTGATTGATTGATAAGAAGTTGACCTTCGAACTGAACACAGACATGCTGAGTAAGAGAAGTCAGCAGCGTCTCTTCTGTCTGAGACAGCTAGCTCAGTTTCAAGTGGACAGATCCCTGATGACATTGTTTTATAAATCTTTTATTGAGTCCGTCTTTATGTTTTCATGCATTTGCTGGTATGCTTCTCTGAGTTTAAAACGGAAAAACACATTATCAATAGTTATTAAAGTTAGCAGCAAAATCATTGGGATTCAGCAGATGACACCAACTGATCTGTACAACAGACATGTGCTTAATAAGGCAGAATCCATCATTGTTAGGTCTAAACTCAGACTTGGTATTCTCACTAAAATATTATTCGTTGTTTAAACCCAGAGGAACATCAAAGGATCAGGCTTGACACAGAGATACGTTTCTACTCGTCTGCAGAGGAGGAGAGTGGAGGAGAGGGAGACGAGCACTCGTCTCCGCTCACAATCAGCTCTAACTCTTGTCCCCTAACAGTTTCTTTTTATTACATTTTCAAGGTTGCTAAACAATACAAGTATTATGGTCTGTTGTAGGCGTTATAAGTCAGTACTTTTCCATGAGATAGATGCACACAATTGGTTACAGCAGGTTTACACAAACACACATCCTTATCTCGAAAGTACGTCTGCAGCTAGAACATTCTGTTCTCGCCTTGCACAGACATTTATAAAGAACATAAGCAAAGCATTTTAACATGATACATTGTATATATGATTTTAGCTTCTACAATCATGTCCGATAGGTCTCACCCCCTGAATGCAGGATTTAAGTTGCTGCCCTCTGGTTCCCGCTTCAGTCAGCCACCAACTAAACAAATAGGTAGAAATCCTCCTTCGTCCCCTCTGCTATCTCTCTGCTTAACTCTGGAAAGAATAGGTAACATCTGCACATTTAGGCACACTGGGACTTAAACCTTTAATGTTGTGGTATTTATTTCCCCATCTGGTCTGATCCTGTATTTTTAATTGATGTTGTCGTCTTTGTGGTCATGTACTGTGTGTCAACTTCTTTGCTAATGCTGCAAAATTAATCACCTCTCGGGGACAAATAAAGGTCTTTAACTTGAATATCTTTAGGCCTTAAATTTGCTTTTGCTGTGCTAAAAAACCTTAAGACTCCATTTCTCTATTTCAGTCTTTGTGTCAGGACTGACTGGCTTCACTTTCATTTGATTTATTATAATTCAGTGATGTGTTTATTCTGCGTTACCCGTGCCCAGTTGGTCCTGTCTTGTATTATATGGACTTTATTCTTGTTTTAATGCTAGTGGTGCGTGTACATGTGTTCCAGTTTTATTGATATTTATTGGTCTGAAATATCAGAACAGCTGTAGTTAATTTGTTTGTGGTCTTGTGTGTATTTTTTTAGTTTTACACATATGAGTGCCTTTTTATGTGTGTGACATGTTAGTTATGGTTCTAATAGTTGATAATGGTTCTGTAACATCATTTTATGTAATGTTTTTGCCTGTTATATTTAATTTATCGGCAATAAAGACAGATTTTTGTTAACAAAATGTTTCTCTGAATATCAATGACATTAAAAACGGTGATAACTAAAACAGATATATACAACACACCATGTATACAGGGTGTATATGTATGTATACATGTTACATGTGTATGCACATGTATTGCATGTTGGAAGTTTGTGATCAATACTGTATGGTGATGTAACCAAGTGGTGTCCCATTTCATAGGGGGATGTTTTCACCCCTACCCCTTGGTTTCAAGGGCCAAGGGGTAGGGGTAAGGGGTAGGGGTAAGGGGTAAGGGGTAGGGGTAAGGGGTAGGGGTAAGGGGTAAGGGGTAGGGGTAGGGGTAAGGGGTATGGGTAGGGGTAAGGGGTAGGGGTAAGGGGTAGGGGTAAGGGGTAAGGGGTAAGGGGTAGGGGTAGGGGTAAGGGGTATGGGTAGGGGTAAGGGGTAGGGGTAAGGGGTAAGGGTAGGGGTAAGGGGTAGGGGTAAGGGGTAGGGGTAAGGGGTAGAGGGGTAAGGGGTAGGGGTAAGGGGTAAGGGGTAGGGGTAGGGGTAAGGGGTAAGGGGTAGGGGTAAGGGGTAGGGGTAAGGGGTAGGGGTAGGGGTAAGTGGGTAAGGGGTAAGGGGTAGGGGTAAGGGGTAAGGGGTAGGGGTAAGGGGTAAGGGGTAAGGGGTAAGGGTAAGGGGTAAGGGGTAGGGGTAGGGGTAAGGGTAAGGGGTAAGGGGTAGGGGTAAGGGGTAAGGGGTAGGGGTAAGGGGTAAGGGTAAGGGGTAAGGGGTAAGGGGTAGGGGTAAGGGTAAGGGGTAAGGGGTAAGGGGTAGGGGTAAGGGGTAAGGGGAGTAGGGGTAAGGGTAAGGGGTAAGGGGTAGGGGTAAGGGGTAAGGGTAAGGGGTAGGGGTAGGGGTAAGGGGTAAGGGGTAAGGGGTAGGGGTAGGAAGGGGTAGGGGTAAGGGGTAGGGGTAAGGGGTAAGGGGTAGGGGTAAGGGGTAAGGGGTAAGGGGTAGGGGTAAGGGGTAAGGGGTAGGGGTAAGGGGTAAGGGGTAGGGGTAAGGGGTAAGGGTAAGGGGTAAGGGGTAAGGGGTAGGGGTAAGGGGTAGGGGAAGGGGTAGGGGTAAGGGGTAAGGGTAAGGGGTAAGGGGTAGGGGGTAGGGGTAAGGGGTAGGGGTAAGGGGTAAGGGTAAGGGGTAGGGGTAGGGGTAGGGGGTAAGGGGTAAGGGTAAGGGGTAAGGGGTAAGGGGTAAGGGGTAGGGAAGGGGTAGGGGGTAGGGGTAAGGGGTAGGGGAGGGTAAGGGGTAAGGGGTAGGGGAGGGGTAAGGGGTAAGGGGTAGGAGGGTAAGGAGGGTAGAGGGGGTAAGGGGTAGAGGGGTAGGGGTAGGGGTAGGAGGTAGGGAAGGTAGGGTAGGGGTAGAGGGGGGGGGTAAGGGAGTAGAGGGGTAGGGAAGGGGTAGGAGGTAAGGGGTAAGGGAGTAAGGGGTAGGGGTAGGGGTAAGGGGTAGGGTAGGGGGGTAGAGGGAGGGGTAGAAGGGAGGTAAGGGGTAGGGAGGGGTAAGGGGTAGGGAGGGGTAGGGGGTAGGGGTAAGGGGGGGTAAGGGGTAGGGGTAGGGAGGGGTAGGGAGGTAAGGGGTAGGGGAGGGGGTAGGGGTAAGGGGTAAGGGGTAGGGGTAAGGGGTAAGGGGTAGGGGGTAAGGGGTAGGGGTAAGGGGTAAGGGGTAGGGGGTAAGGGGTAGGGGTAAGATGGAGAAATGGGATTCAGCCTTATGACTGTTTTGACATCACAAAGTGCCTTTGTTTTAATAAAGAGTCTTTATTGTGACAGTATGGGTAAGAAAGACATTTATATTTGGTTGAATAGCGATGACTGTCTATTATTTTCTGGTGTTTCCGGGTCAGTAGCCTATGGCAGGCTAAATGGGCTATTTATAAGGAATTGAATCTCTATACAGTGAAATAAATTGGGATGGATGCAGTCAGGTGTGTGGTGGTTGACTTTGGCTGAAAAATTCACTGGAAACTTGTCAGCACCCCCAAAAGGGTCCAATGGAGAATTAAGAAAAAGGTTTAATGACAGAGCATGATGAAGATGATAAGACACAAAACATGATAACACTGCAGCTGATCCATGCTTCCCCCTGATGGAGTCCCATGACCCCAGTCCTGGATATTCCTTAAATCACACACATTTACCCTCTGCACCTGGGGTCGGTTCCTTTTCACCTGTTCTCATTGGTCCGTCGTTGGCACGGTAACATGTTGAGCAGCATCTTCGCTGTCCAATGAGGAAGGACGTGGCTCTAAAACTCAGTTTTTCGGTCACAGATCAAAAGGTAATGTCATGGAAATGAGAAATTCTAACAAAAATACAGTTAATCAACATTGTGTTGTCTTCTTGACCTCTTCACATAGACACAATGCATGCTATCCTAACCTGGCTGCATCATACATTAACTTTTTATAACTCAACTTTCCCTTACCTACTAAATTAAATGTTAACTGCTGTGTGTCAATGAACTCTCCCCCCGTCGTCGTCTTGTGTCGTAGGTGCTACGCTCGGGATGAAGGCCTGAGTCTGGACGTTGGTTTGTGCAGAATATCAAAGATAAAATGGCCGCCTCTTTTGTGCTGAGGTTTATCTCCTGGATTAGTCCTCCTGAGGGTTGGCTTCCTCCTCTTCCTCCTCTTCCTCCTCTTCCTCCTCCTCCTCCTCGGGTACGGCACTTTTCATCTTACCTACACACACACACACACACACACACACACACACACACACACATAGATGTGACTAAAAGAATTAACAATATTAACAATATTGAGTGATGATTACAAGACACTAAGCTACTTGTTTCTTTTTGTAGTTTATTTGAAAAAATGTAAAACATGAAAATATATATAAATACATTCATGCATACGTGTGTGTGTGTGTTTGTGTGTGTGTGTGTGTATATATATAATTAAAATGACAGATAAATAAGGTCATGTACTTCTCAGCACAATCTTCCAAAATTGAAAATCAGTCTAACAAAAAATTCCCACGTTCAAAAAGGAGAAGAAAGAAGTTCATAAACAACTTATCAGGTCCTACTTTCCCCCTTTCTCTACTTTTATCCTTTAATAAATACAAAATCTCTTATTACACATCATCATCGGTGTCTCCTGTTGTCCTGCTCGTCGTCGTCCCCCGTCCCCCGATGTCTTCCCTGCCACTGTCCTCCCCCGTGAGTCTTCCTCCCCGTGAGTCTTCCTCCCTCGTGAGTCTTCCTCCCTGTGAGTCTTCCCCTCCCCCGAGTCTTCCTCCCCCGTGAGTCTTCCCCCCCGTGAGTCTTCCTCCCCCGCGAGTCTTCCTCCCCCGCGAGTCTTCCTCCCCCTCGAGTCCCCCCCCCCCGCGAGTCTTCCCTCCCTCGTGAGTCTTCCTCCCCGTGAGTCTTCCTCCCCCGCGAGTCTTCCTCCCCCGTGAGTCTTCCTCCCCCGTGAGTCTTCCCCCCCGTGAGTCTTCCTCCCCGTGAGTCTTCCTCCCCCTCGAGTCCCCCCCCCCGCGAGTCTTCCCTCCCCGGGAGTCTTCCTCCCTGTGAGTCTTCCTCCCCCGGGAGTCTTCCTCCCCCGGGAGTCTTCCTCCCCCCGAGTCTTCCTCCCCCGGGAGTCTTCCTCCCTGTGAGTCTTCCTCCCCCGTGAGTCTTCCTCCCCCTCGAGTCCCCCCCCCCCGCGAGTCTTCCCTCCCCGGGAGTCTTTACCAGCCCCAGTGCTTCGGTTTTTTCCTTGTTCCTAAGATTTTGTCTTTTTGCTTGGACACTGTTTTGCCTTTTGTTGCAATAAACCCTTTCATCCCTCTTTCCCCCTGCCTGCTCCCCTCTGCATTTGGATCCTCCATTCCTGAGAGCGTAACACAGACTTGTCTTTTGTGCTTTGCAAAGAGGGAATGATAGAAATCCTTCAGCAGTCTTCCAAAGCACTCATCCTTTGCTCTGCCTTTTTATTGAATGGGCGTTAGTATATCCTTTGCTTCCCCATTGGTTGAGCTGTAGCTGGGTGTATGAGGCAAGTTTAGGGTTTAAGATAGTTCCCCAAGGTTAACTAGAGGAACAATATGTGTCTTTCACCCAGCCACAGCTGCAAGTTTATCTTATCTTACTCTGCAAGCTCGACACTTGCCTCAAACCTTTCTCCCTTTCTCAAGGTTTCACATAATTATTTCACAGTCTGACAAAAAAACAGAAGATTCTGTGTTTAACCAGCTATTAAAGTGAATCCCATTTGTTTCATCATCCAATCTGTGGACATTTTCCCTCTCAGGGCCATGTGCATACACACTCATTCACAAAAACACAGACATTTCAGCTGCTAATGCATACACACTCATTCACAAAAACACAGACATTTAGGCTGCTAATGCATACACACTCATTCACAAAAACAGAGACATTTCAGCTGCTAATGCATACACACTCATTCACAAAAACACAGACATTTCTGCTGCTAATGCATACACACTCATTCACAAAAACACAGACATTTCTGCTGCTAATGCATACACACTCATTCACAAAAACACAGACATTTCTGCTGCTAATGCATACACACTCATTCACAAAAACAGAGACATTTCAGCTGCTAATGCATACACACTCATTCACAAAAACAGAGACATTTCAGCTGCTAATGCATACACACTCATTCACAAAAACAGAGACATTTCAGCTGCTAATGCAGTGACTCGGGATGTTGCTCTCCAATCAGTAGGGTCACCATGTCATTTTTATATTGTTGTGTAAATGGTGCACACAGACAAAACACCATGTCCTTTTTCTTTCATCTGCTACTCTGAGACCTGAGGCCATTTTTACAGTTTATTGTCCGTCTGGATTTATTTTATAATAACTTGTAAAACATCAACCCTGTTGTCTACAGTCAAGATATCAACATCATTTGTTCAGGACAAACTGGGTTATTAGAATATTTGGGTTGCAGTGAGGTCACTCTAATGTTAAAAATGGTTGTAGGGCCTTAAAGACAAATAAATAAATAAAACGGAACATGAATCTTCCAGATATGTATTGATATCACAGACAGATCTAAATAATAAATAAGCCATTTTACTCTCTAAAACACTTCTCATATGTCTTGGGAGTCACACTGTGAAGAAATAATCATTATAACTTATACAGATGACAAAATGCATTCATTTTTTCAAAGAAAGTCAAGACGCTTTTGCTCTCATGACATTTACTTATGCCAATAATGACATAATAATGTCATATTTATTGATATTACACCCACAGCAATGCTACACAAGCATTTGCGTAAACAGACACAGAGGAGAGACGGAGCCGCGAGCTAGCGGCAGAAATGAGCCAAAATGCGATGAATTATGGACATAAAGTGGATAAATCTTGGATGTAACAGTGTGGATTTAAAGCCCAACGACCCCGAAAGAGGCTGGAAGTTCCAGGCTGGATAGAAACTCACCTGTAGAGGCTAGAAAGACCCGGAAGAGACTTCCGTAACCGCTAACTCGTCAGGTTTTAGCTGCAACTTTTGGTGAGTCGATAGCTGTTATGGTTATTAAATTATTAAACTATGAATCAGAGGTGCTGTTTGTACGCGTGGGCGAGTGTCTCGGTCACAGAGGGTTGTCCCAATGCTCCATTAAACCCCTGTCTGGTTCTCAGGTACCTCCATTAAACCCCTGTCTGGTTCTCAGGTACCTCCATTAAACCCTGTCTGGTTCTCAGGTACCTCCATTAAACCCCTGTCTGGTTCTCAGGTACCTCCATTAAACCCCTGTCTGGTTCTCAGGTACCTCCATTAAACCCTGTCTGGTTCTCAGGTACCTCCATTAAACCCCTGTCTGGTTCTCAGGTACCTCCATTAAACCCTGTCTGGTTCTCAGGTACCTCCATTAAACCCCTGTCTGGTTCTCAGGTACCTCCATTAAACCCTGTCTGGTTCTCAGGTACCTCCATTAAACCCCTGTCTGGTTCTCAGGTACCTCCATTAAACCCTGTCTGGTTCTCAGGTACCTCCATTAAACCCCTGTCTGGTTCTCAGGTACCTCCATTAAACCCTGTCTGGTTCTCAGGTACCTCCATTAAACCCTGTCTGGTTCTCAGGTACCTCCATTAAACCCCTGTCTGGTTCTCAGGTACCTCCATTAAACCCTGTCTGGTTCTCAGGTACCTCCATTAAACCCTGTCTGGTTCTCAGGTACCTCCATTAAACCCCTGTCTGGTTCTCAGGTACCTCCATTAAACCCTGTCTGGTTCTCAGGTACCTCCATTAAACCCTGTCTGGTTCTCAGGTACCTCCATTAAACCCCTGTCTGGTTCTCAGGTACCTCCATTAAACCCTGTCTGGTTCTCAGGTACCTCCATTAAACCCCTGTCTGGTTCTCAGGTACCTCCATTAAACCCTGTCTGGTTCTCAGGTACCTCCATTAAACCCTGTCTGGTTCTCAGGTACCTCCATTAAACCCTGTCTGGTTCTCAGGTACCTCCATTAAACCCTGTCTGGTTCTCAGGTACCTCCATTAAACCCCTGTCTGGTTCTCAGGTACCTCCATTAAACCCTGTCTGGTTCTCAGGTACCTCCATTAAACCCCTGTCTGGTTCTCAGGTACCTCCATTAAACCCTGTCTGGTTCTCAGGTACCTCCATTAAACCCTGTCTGGTTCTCAGGTACCTCCATTAAACCCTGTCTGGTTCTCAGGTACCTCCATTAAACCCTGTCTGGTTCTCAGGTACCTCCATTAAACCCCTGTCTGGTTCTCAGGTACCTCCATTAAACCCTGTCTGGTTCTCAGGTACCTCCATTAAACCCCTGTCTGGTTCTCAGGTACCTCCATTAAACCCTGTCTGGTTCTCAGGTACCTCCATTAAACCCTGTCTGGTTCTCAGGTACCTCCATTAAACCCTGTCTGGTTCTCAGGTACCTCCATTAAACCCCTGTCTGGTTCTCAGGTACCTCCATTAAACCCTGTCTGGTTCTCAGGTACCTCCATTAAACCCTGTCTGGTTCTCAGGTACCTCCATTAAACCCCTGTCTGGTTCTCAGGTACCTCCATTAAACCCCTGTCTGGTTCTCAGGTACCTCCATTAAACCCCTGTCTGGTTCTCAGGTACCTCCATTAAACCCCTGTCTGGTTCTCAGGTACCTCCATTAAACCCCTGTCTGGTTCTCAGGTACCTCCATTAAACCCTGTCTGGTTCTCAGGTACCTCCATTAAACCCCTGTCTGGTTCTCAGGTACCTCCATTAAACCCCTGTCTGGTTCTCAGGTACCTCCATTAAACCCCTGTCTGGTTCTCAGGTACCTCCATTAAACCCTGTCTGGTTCTCAGGTACCTCCATTAAACCCCTGTCTGGTTCTCAGGTACCTCCATTAAACCCCTGTCTGGTTCTCAGGTACCTCCATTAAACCCTGTCTGGTTCTCAGGTACCTCCATTAAACCCCTGTCTGGTTCTCAGGTACCTCCATTAAACCCTGTCTGGTTCTCAGGTACCTCCATTAAACCCCTGTCTGGTTCTCAGGTACCTCCATTAAACCCTGTCTGGTTCTCAGGTACCTCCATTAAACCCTGTCTGGTTCTCAGGTACCTCCATTAAACCCTGTCTGGTTCTCAGGTACCTCCATTAAACCCTGTCTGGTTCTCAGGTACCTCCATTAAACCCCTGTCTGGTTCTCAGGTACCTCCATTAAACCCTGTCTGGTTCTCAGGTACCTCCATTAAACCCCTGTCTGGTTCTCAGGTACCTCCATTAAACCTTGTCTGGTTCTCAGGTACCTCCATTAAACCCTGTCTGGTTCTCAGGTACCTCCATTAAACCCTGTCTGGTTCTCAGGTACCTCCATTAAACCCTGTCTGGTTCTCAGGTACCTCCATTAAACCCCTGTCTGGTTCTCAGGTACCTCCATTAAACCCTGTCTGGTTCTCAGGTACCTCCATTAAACCCCTGTCTGGTTCTCAAGTACCTCCATTAAACCCTGTCTGGTTCTCAGGTACCTCCATTAAACCCTGTCTGGTTCTCAGGTACCTCCATTAAACCCTGTCTGGTTCTCAGGTACCTCCATTAAACCCCTGTCTGGTTCTCAGGTACCTCCATTAAACCCTGTCTGGTTCTCAGGTACCTCCATTAAACCCTGTCTGGTTCTCAGGTACCTCCATTAAACCCCTGTCTGGTTCTCAGGTACCTCCATTAAACCCCTGTCTGGTTCTCAGGTACCTCCATTAAACCCCTGTCTGGTTCTCAGGTACCTCCATTAAACCCTGTCTGGTTCTCAGGTACCTCCATTAAACCCCTGTCTGGTTCTCAGGTACCTCCATTAAACCCTGTCTGGTTCTCAGGTACCTCCATTAAACCCCTGTCTGGTTCTCAGGTACCTCCATTAAACCCCTGTCTGGTTCTCAGGTACCTCCATTAAACCCCTGTCTGGTTCTCAGGTACCTCCATTAAACCCTGTCTGGTTCTCAGGTACCTCCATTAAACCCCTGTCTGGTTCTCAGGTACCTCCATTAAACCCCTGTCTGGTTCTCAGGTACCTCCATTAAACCCTGTCTGGTTCTCATGCTACATTTCTCAGGTACCTGAACTGTCTGACCCAGGAGTCACTCAGCAGGGATTTCTTTAGAAATTGGCTTCTCCTCAAATTTTGATCTCCTAAAAATGTTTCCATGTTGTTAGTCATGGAGAGTAAAAACGCTGGGTTGCATGAAAGTGTAAAGACCACCATCAGCATGAAGTTAACCCCCAAATACTGCAAAACATTCAGCCTAAGGGGATTTAAAACTTTCTAGAAAGACTTTTGCTAAAAGATGAAGAATACTCAGATATTCAGTAAATGTTTCAATATTACATCTTTATTCACAGCCATTTCTACACAAGCAAAACTTCACCAATGTCACCTACACTAATTTAAATGTAGACTGAATTAGCACATTTAACTAAACTCTGTGTCTGTATGTGTGCTTGAAAGAGAGGGAGGATGGAAGCTAGACCCACAGCATTAATTGTTATAAAATCGCAGTCTCAATTCACCGTGTTCACGATTACATTTTTAACTAACTTTTTTTTTTTTTAATGACTTTGATTCTTATTTAATTTTACGAGCCAACTCCATCTCCAACGCTACTACTTTCTTCTGTGGTTCTGTGGTGTCTTATGGTTCATGTGTGCAAGAAACATTACAATTAGTGAGGAAAAAAGATCATGGCAGAGAATCGTGATATCTATTCTAAGCTAAAAAAAAAAGGCCTAATGGATGCCAAATCAAATCCTACAGTATTTATGTAAAGCACAAGAGTGAAGCAGTGTGTTAAAAGCTGTGAGTAACAGTGGAGAAGTTGGTTATTGAGTGACAAAGAGATGAAAGTAAGCAGCAAAGACGGCTATCGGGAGACGGAGTCGGGACTGGACGCTTCCTTATTGTGGTCGCACGACAAATCTGAGAAAGAAGGGGAAGAGGGTAAAAAAAAAGGGATGGAAAATTGAAAGATCATGCAAAGCCACAAGAGAGGGAGAGACAGGAGTTAGTGCTGTTAGTAGTCAAGAGATTTACACAATATAAACTGTTATTATGGAGACGTATTAGTAACAGACAGTGGTTATATTCATGAATTGTAGATGTAATCAAAGTTGAATGCCATATTTTTAGCTTCGTATGTATACATAGGCTTGTTGAACGCATGCCAGGTACAACCTTAAAGCTGCTTTTATCCATTTCTGGCAACTAGAGGACAGAAAAACAACAAGCCTATGGACTGATACTTCTATTTGGTAACATATTAGCAAAAAAAGGAGCATGTGTGAGTGTCAAGGCCAACAGTATACTCCAAAGAACCTTGATTATGCAACGCTTGCACAATGTTTGTTGTGCTTCCAGCCAAACAAACACACTTCCTTTAGTTTCATTATACATACCAGGGCTGTAGGACTCGAGTCCGGTCTTGGACTCAAGACCGTTTTTCTATGGACTCGGACTTGTCTGGGCCACTGGTCTTGCCAGATATGGCTTTTGGGCTTTTGGTCTTGACCGAGTCCAGGTGTCTTTATTATGTTGATAATAATATTGGAAGGAAAGTCAAAATATTGTCTTGATACTGTCATGCATAAGACCTTCTTTTCTGTCCTGGACTCGGTCTTGTCTCGGACTTGAACCTCTTTGGACTTGGTCTTGACTTGGACTCGAACCTCTTTGGACTCGGTCTTGACTTGGACTCGAACCTCTTAGGACTCGGTCTTGTCTCGGACTCAAACCTCTTTGGACTCGGTCTTGTCTCAGACTCAAACCTCTTTGGACTCGGTCTTGACTTGGACTCGAACCTCTTTGGACTCGGTCTTGACTTGGACTCAAACCTTTTTGGACTCGTTCTTGTCTCGGACTCGAACCTCTTTGGACTGTGTCTTGACTTGGACTTGAACCTCTTTGGACTCGGTCTTGTCTCAGACTCGAACCTCTTTGGACTCGGTCTTGTCTCGGACTCGAACCTCTTTGGACTCAACTAGTCCTGGTCTAGGACTTGTCTAGGACTCGACTAAGGTGGTCTTGACTACAGCCCTGATACATACTACAGGCTGGTGAGACAAACATTGTAATTGTCTCTAAAATACACCACTGATAGACAAACAGTATCATGTTATTGGTTGGATGCTGTGTATGTTTGTCTTACTTCCATTTAATAACATATTTTACTTCATTAAGTATATTCTTTAGTTGTAGCACTACTGGAAATTTTATAAAAATCTGATAGCACATATTGATTTTGGAGTATACCGCCGGCCAAAGTGTGTTTCCTGTCTTGAAAGCGGTTTACCCCCTGAACTGTTGCTCTCTGCCACTTCTCTCTCCTGATTGGCTAACAGCAGACTCTCCTCATTCCCATTGGCTTCCTCTGGCCCATTGTGATTGGCCCACATGGAAGCGTTGGCATAGAGCTGTGCGGTGATTGGGCTCAGCTGGCTGTCTGTGTCACAGAGCCCCGCCCCCAGAAGGTGGTGCTCCACCCCCAGCTGAAGCTCTGAGGAGAGAAGAGCACCTCTGGTGGAGAGACGCTTCAACTACACACACGTCACAATAAAGCAGAATAAACGGCCAAAACTAAAATTAATTTGTAATTTAACCCTTGTGTTGTCTTCGGGGTGAAATTTGACCCCTTTTCCATGTTTCTTTCAACCAAAATGCCCCAAAATAACATGGATTCATTGGTAAATTTAATGATTGCTTTCATTGAATTTGGGCTTTTATTCAGTTTCATAGCATTTACATTTTTTTTTTAAATGTTTCAAAACAGAATCCTGACTGTATGTCGTTTGATCTTAACTATCAGGCAAAATAATTCATAATTGTTGCTCTTTTTATTTTAAACAAAAAAAAATGGTATAATGTCATATAAATTAAATGGAAACAGAAGTTTGACAAAAACGTTTTAAAAAGTGTCAAAAGCATAGAAAAAATGCCCAAATTTTTGACCCGGAAGAACAACAAGGTCATGGTCAATGGGAAGACAACCCAAGAGTTAAAATACTATAACCGAAATTAAACTGAACGAGAAAACTGCAAAACAAAAAAAATCCAACTGAAGATTATCAAAACAGTTCAGTATCCTCGAGGGAAGACGCCAGAGTATTTGTGTCTCACTTGTAGCTGTTTAACAGTATGTTTTTAGAAGAAGGTTGCTGGTTTATTATAAAAAATCTACTGCTAACAAACTCCGATGTTGATCCCTGCTTAATATCCATAATTATGGACCCATGCAAAAAAGAGCCATAGCTCTTTTAACCCTCATGTTGTCCTCGGGTCAAATTGACCCGTTTTCCTATATCAATATTTTTTAAAACTTAGTTGAAAACTCTGCTTTTTAAAGAGGCTTTTAACTAGATTATAGGGTGGTTAGGCTGGTTTTATGTGTTTGTGTTATTCTTTTGTTTCTTTTTGTGATGTATTGTATGTATTAGAGTTGTTAATGCTTTCTTTTGTTGTGAAGCACTTTGTGATCTTCATCTGAGAAAAGTGCTATACAAATAAATTTTACTTACTTTACTTACTTACTTACTATTTTTTAAACTACCCAATTGTAATTACCCCAAATAACATGATAGATTCCACACAACGCTCTTTGGGGTGATTTTGATGGGTAATTTTGGGGCGTCGTATTCAATTTTATAGCATTTGAAGTGTTTTTGAAATAGTATTGAGTAAAAGTTGACATATTCCAGTCTGTGATTATGTGTCAACATACTTTCCTTTAATTTTAATCTAAATAATTCCTAATTTCTGCTTTTTTAACTCAAACATTAGGTATAATTTCCTAAAAATGAGGTTTATTGACCATAAATTTAAAAAATAACTGTAAAACTAAAGTTAATAAGTTAGTGTTACGTAGTGTTGAAAATGTCAAAAAAAGGGACAAACATTGGAAAAAAAGCATCAAAAGTGTTGAAAAAAGGGACAAAAACGTAAGAAAAAGTTAAAAACATTGATAAAAAGCGTCAACAAAATGGTTGACTTTCAATTTTGACGTGAAGACAACAACAACAATGCAAGTTTTAAGGTAGTATTTGTAGATAGCTCTCCAAACCCTGCACCATGAGCCTTCAGGGACTAAAGATTTAGATGAATGATGCCTATGTCTGCTTGAAAATGAAGTAAACAAACAAAAAGTGAGAATAAAATCTAATCGGATTATTACGTATATTTTGACTTTCAATTTTGACGGGAAGACAACACGAGGGCTAACAATGTAAGTTTTAAGGTAGTATTTACAAAAAACATTTTTTTTAAAGCTTCTGCGAGTCTTAAAACTCCAAATAGTTCTTGGATCAGTTTTATGTTCAGTTTGATTTGTAGATAGCTCTCCAAACCCTGCACCATGAGCCTTCAGGGACTAAAGATTTACATTAATGATGCCTATGTGTGCTTGAAAATGAAATGAAAGCCCTTATGAATTTAAAATAAACAAACAAAATGTGAGAATAAAATTTAATCGGATTATTACGTATTTTTTTCTGATCCTACATTATGTACAGTAAATCTTTGGTGCATAGGCAGTTACTCACAAAGGCTATTAGCTAACTGGCCTACACACACACACACACACACACACACACACACACACACACACACACACACACACACACTCACTCAGACGGGATCAATAAAAGAAAAGCTTTTACTGTCTCCACTTCCCGGAACTGAGTGCTGCACTCGCTGGCAGAAAGCTCTGCACACACACTTATATGCACTATGTTTTTCTTCCTAGATGTCTTTCTTTCCTCTTCCCTGAACATCTATGGAATCATTAAAATAGAGTTCTCAGTCTCACATATATATATATTTAAAGTCAAATAGACACTGTAGTGAATATGAAGGCCTTGCTATGTCAGCTTCTCTAAACTCCTTTAACAGTCTTATAAATTATTCAGTTCAAGCGGTGATAACAAAATGACAACAACGCAGCATTTTAGGGATTAAAGCTATCAGACAGGCGCTCGTTGTACAAACTGTGGATGAAAGCTGAGATGTGTTGACAACTTTTCTTTCAATTAAAGTAGCTCCCAAAGAGATAACGCCAGTATTCACTACTGAAGCAACATGGCATCATGACTTAAAATATACACGCCAACAAGCCAAGTGGCGTGTTATCTATATCAGGGATCTTCAACAGGGGGTCCGGGACCCCTAGGGGGTCCTCAGAGTCAATGCAAGGGGACCTCCAAATTATTGTTAATTAAGTTACGTTTTTTCAAAAATTAAAAAGTCTTAACATGAATAAAACAAAATATTTGAAAATACAACTCCCCACTGCTGATAGGTTTACTGGCCTATAGCAAGGTAGTCACTCAGTTACAGTTGATCCTAAGGATTTACTGTTCCACATGTATGTCAAACATTAAAACATGATTTATAAAATCATGCCTACAATTATTAGGCTATTTCAATGGCTTAGTTTTCTATGCAAAACAGGTATGTATAAAGGCTCTAGGCTAACCTCAATGTTATTGTAAGCCCAGTTTAATGTGCAGCTTCATTTAATACAATATACAGTATGTAGTAGGGGGTCCCTGCTTCGTCTCTCTTTTAGTTAAGGGGTCCTTGGCTTAATAACGTTGAAGACCCCTGATCTACAGTATATGCTTTTTGAGCTATCCATGTGCATGTCTATGCTGTAAAGACCAGGCGTTCGCTTGCCACTTGGCATGTTAATGCGAGAAGAAAGCGATGGTTTAGTTTAGGAAAAGAACAACAGGGTTAGCTTATGTAAAAGAAGAAAACAACGGTTCAGTTTAGGAAAAGAACAACAGGGTTGGCTTAGGTAGAAGAAGAAATAGACGGTTTAGTTTAGGAAAAGAACAACGGGGTTGGCTTAGGTAGAAGAAGAAAGCGATGGTTCAGTTTAGGAAAAGAACAACAGGGTTGGCTTAGGTAGAAGAAGAAAGAAATGGTTTAGTTTAGGAAAAGAACAACAGTGTTGGCTTAGGTAGAAGAAGAAATAGACGGTTTAGTTTAGGAAAAGAACAACAGGGTTGGCTTAGGTAGAAGAAGAAATAGACGGTTCAGTTTAGGAAAAGAACAACAGGGTTGGCTTAGGTAGAAGAAGAAAGAAATGGTTTAGTTTAGGAAAAGAACAACAGTGTTGGCTTAGGTAGAAGAAGAAATAGACGGTTTAGTTTAGGAAAAGAACAACAGGGTTGGCTTAGGTAGAAGAAGAAATAGACGGTTCAGTTTAGGAAAAGAACAACGGGGTTGGCTTAGGTAGAAGAATAAAGCGATGGTTCAGTTTAGGAAAAGAACAACAGGGTTGGCTTAGGTAGAAGAATAAAGCGATGGTTCAGTTTAGGAAAAGAACAACAGGGTTGGCTTAGGTAGAAGAAGAAAGCGATGGTTCAGTTTAGGAAAGGAACAACAGGGTTGGCTTAGGTAGAAGAAGAAAGCGATGGTTCAGTTTAGGAAAGGAACAACAGGGTTGGTTTAGGTAGAAGAAGAAAGCGATGGTTCAGTTTAGGAAAGGAACAACAGGGTTGGCTTAGGTAGAAGAAGAAAGCGACGGTTTAGTTTAGGAAAAGAACAACAGGGTTGGCTTAGGTAGAAGAAGAAAGCGACGGTTTAGTTTAGGAAAAGAACAACAGGGTTGGCTTAGGTAGAAGAAGAAAGCGACGGTTTAGTTTAGGAAAAGAACAACAGGGTTGGCTTAGGTAGAAGAAGAAATAGATGGTTTAGTTTAGGAAAGGAACAACAGGGTTGGCTTAGGTAGAAGAAGAAAGCGATGGTTCAGTTTAGGAAAGGAACAACAGGGTTGGCTTAGGTAGAAGAAGAAAGCGATGGTTCAGTTTAGGAAAGGAACAACAGGGTTGGCTTAGGTAGAAGAAGAAAGCGACGGTTTAGTTTAGGAAAAGAACAACAGGGTTGGCTTAGGTAGAAGAAGAAAGCGACGGTTTAGTTTAGGAAAAGAACAACAGGGTTGGCTTAGGTAGAAGAAGAAAGCGACGGTTTAGTTTAGGAAAAGAACAACAGGGTTGGCTTAGGTAGAAGAAGAAATAGACGGTTTAGTTTAGGAAAAGAACAACAGGGTTGGCTTAGGTAGAAGAAGAAATAGACGGTTTAGTTTAGGAAAAGAACAACGGGGTTGGCTTAGGTAGAAGAATAAAGCGATGGTTCAGTTTAGGAAAAGAACAACAGGGTTGGCTTAGGTAGAAGAAGAAAGCGATGGTTCAGTTTAGGAAAAGAACAACAGGGTTGGCTTAGGTAGAAGAAGAAAGCGATGGTTCAGTTTAGGAAAGGAACAACAGGGTTGGCTTAGGTAGAAGAAGAAATAGATGGTTTAGTTTAGGAAAAGAACAACGGGGTTGGCTTAGGTAGAAGAATAAAGCGATGGTTCAGTTTAGGAAAAGAACAACAGGGTTGGCTTAGGTAGAAGAATAAAGCGATGGTTCAGTTTAGGAAAAGAACAACAGGGTTGGCTTAGGTAGAAGAAGAAAGCGATGGTTCAGTTTAGGAAAGGAACAACAGGGTTGGCTTAGGTAGAAGAAGAAAGCGATGGTTCAGTTTAGGAAAGGAACAACAGGGTTGGCTTAGGTAGAAGAAGAAAGCGACGGTTCAGTTTAGGAAAGGAACAACAGGGTTGGCTTAGGTAGAAGAAGAAAGCGACGGTTTAGTTTAGGAAAAGAACAACAGGGTTGGCTTAGGTAGAAGAAGAAAGCGACGGTTTAGTTTAGGAAAAGAACAACGGGGTTGGCTTAGGTAGAAGAAGAAATAGACGGTTTAGTTTAGGAAAAGAACAACGGTGTTTTAGGACTTAAAGTTTGTATTTTTCTACATTTGATAAAAACGGACGGTCAACCATGTTATGAGTCCCTGTTAGTGATGGCGTTGCATAGTCTGTCCACCAGAGGACGCTCTACAACGTCCCTGTTAGTGATGGCGTTGCATAGTCTGTCCACCAGAGGACGCTCTACAACGTCCCTGCCAGTGATGGCGTTGCATAGTCTGTCCACCAGAGGACGCTCTACAACGTCCCTGTTAGTGATGGCGTTGCATAGTCTGTCCACCAGAGGACGCTCTACAACGTCCCTGTTAGTGATGGCGTTGCATAGTCTGTCCACCAGAGGACGCTCTACAACGTCCCTGTTAGTGATGGCGTTGCATAGTCTGTCCACCAGAGGACGCTCTACAACGTCCCTGTTAGTGATGGCGTTGCATAGTCTGTCCACCAGAGGACGCTCTACAACATCCCTGTTAGTGATGGCGTTGCATAGTCTGTCCACCAGAGGACGCCCTACAACGTCCCTGTTAGTGATGGCGTTGCATAGTCTGTCCACCAGAGGACGCTCTACAACGTCCCTGTTAGTGATGGCGTTGCATAGTCTGTCCACCAGAGGACGCTCTACAACGTCCCTGTTAGTGATGGCGTTGCATAGTCTGTCCACCAGAAGACGCTCTCCCTGTTAGTGATGGCGTTGCATAGTCTGTCCACCAAAGGACGCTCTACAACGTCCCTGTTAGTGATGGCGTTGCATAGTCTGTCCACCAAAGGACACCCTACAACGTCCCTGTTAGTGATGGCGTTGCATAGTCTGTCCACCAGAGGACGCTCTACAACGTCCCTGTTAGTGATGGCGTGCATAGTCTGTCCACCAGAGGACGCTCTACAACGTCCCTGTTAGTGATGGCGTTGCATAGTCTGTCCACCAGAGGACGCTCTACAACGTCCCTGTTGATGTGTTTTTGTCTAAGTTTCATATCTTAAGTTTGTATTTTTCTACATTTTATTTATCAGAACTTTAATATATTTTGATGTTCTGTTGTGACATTAAAACAAATCATTATCATTATTCTAGATAATCCTGACTAACAAGGACTCATGCTCCGAAAAGAGATGCAACTGTTGAATTGTTTTAAATGTAATTTCTCAAAGCTGTGAGCACCAAAAACTACTGGAAACTCCATTCACCTCCTTTGTTATTGGGTGGACAAAGTCTCAGAATTGGTTATATCCAAAAACCTAGGAAATGAATTATATTTATATTGAGGTAACCAAGCCTTTAAATGGATTTCTTCCTAATAATGTGACACAGAAACCATCAGAAGTAACCATCCCCCATCCCCCCATCCCCCTGCCAGCTGCGCCTACAGATCTGACACTAAAAAAACAGAAATGGGGGTAAAAACAGGAATAGCAGCAGATAAAACGAAGAAAAAAATAGTGTAATAAAACAAAAACAAACAGAACTTCCAAACAAAAAGCAAACATATCCATGCCGTTAAACTGAAAAGAGGAAGCAAGAGAAACAGTGTGTACACAGCTGCAAGAAATCCACAAGTGCATGTCTTTGTTGACCTTAAAGTACATAAAGTATCAGAAGTTTTACTGAAGTATTCTGTAGTTTTATAGGATTTATGGCTCTGAACAAAGAACATGAAATCACTTACATACATTTACTTAACCCTTGTGTTGTCCTCGGGTCAAATTGACCCGTTTTAATGTGTTTTATATCATAAATATTAGATTTCTTTCAACCAAATTGCTCAAAAATAACATGGATGATTCCATACAACGTTCTTCAGGTAAAATTAATGATTACTTTCATTAGATGTTTTGGGTGTTTTATTTAATCTTATAGCATTTAAATTCTTTTTTTTTAATTGTTTCAATACAGTATCCGGACTAAACTTTGACATAACATCCTCTGATCTTAACTATTAGTCAAAATAATTCATAATTTTCTGCCTTTTTAACTAAAAACGTACATATAATTTGATATAAATGAGGTTTTTTGACCATGAATTCCAAGAATAAGTGTAAAAACCTGTTATTAAAACAGCTCAGGTTTTTAAAAAAAGCGCCAAAAAGCTGGAAAAAGTGACAAAAACATCGGAAAAGCACAAAATAAAATTCAATTTTGACCTGGAAGGCCAAGTTCATGGTTAACGGGAAGACAACACAAGGGTTAATGATCCTGCAGTGAGAGTTTGTTTTTTAGGTTCAAGTCTTTATTTCTATTTATTTAAAAAAAACATGTATTTGATATTTAGCTTATTAAATAACATTTCCCAACAACATGCTTATTGTTGGTCCGGTCACACTTGAAATCGACTAATTTCTGAAGGACAAAGGATTTATTTGTTGCTTATTAGTCAGAATTAATTTTAATTATTTTCACCCTTAGCGTGAAAGACATGCAGTGCAGAAAATACCTCTTCACAGACATTATCAGGCAGCTGATTCTCAGCAGAGTAAATACTTATTTTTCCATCAGTGCTACCATTTGTTGGTGTTAAATTCTCATCTCTGCTTCCTCTTGGTCACCATTTTCCCATTTTACTGTTGTTGCAGAGAGACTTGAGATGCTCCTCAAACGTCTCGGGTTACGTATGTAACCCTTGTTCCCCTTCGAGGGGAACTCTAACTGCATCGGTTACGACACTAAAGGCATTCCCATAGTGTCGTAACCGACGCAGTGTCTCATTCCCCTATCTCGGGGAACAAGGGTTACATACGTAACCCTAGACGTTTTCCTTGCACAGAGCATCTTTTATACATTATTAGACATGCGCATTTTGCAAAATCATGGGGGATCAGGCTGAAAACTGACCTTTCATGGTGGGCGGGGCATAGGTGCTCTGCTTCCTCTGAGAGGAATCTGAAGGCTGCAGAAAAGAAGAAAATAAAAACCTTTTTGTAATTTGACTTAACACAGTGAAACAACTAAAGATGTTGACTCGCAAACACTGTTTCAGTAAATTATTTGAAGATATTCTAAGCCAAGCAATGCAAACATAATGTAAACATAATGTAAGCACAGTGGTTCTGTTCAGTTGCTTATAAGTACGGACAAACATCCAATAGGAGACAGAATGCATGATATGATGTTGTCCTTCCTGATCTCATTACAGTGAAAACAACATTGACTTTCCAGAAAAGCCATCATTCATCTGGCTGATTGTTCCCTGAATGTTTGCCGTGACCTTTACTGGCAAAAACTCTCAAATATGCGAGATATGAATACACTTATGAGGAACTGAAACACATTTTTTTATCTTTTAAAGGTCCCGTATTATGCTCAATTTCCGATTCATACTTGTATTTTGGGTTTCTACTAGAACATGTCTATGTTTTAAGGTTGAATATACCTGTTTTCACCATCTGTTCGAAACCAGGGCTGTAGAACTCGAGTCCGGTCTTGGACTCGCTAGTATTTGGACTCGGACTTCTCTCGGTCTCGGCCACTGGTCTTGCCAGATACGGCTTTTGGGCTTTTGGTCTTGACCGAGTCCAGGTGTCTTTATTATGGTGATGATAATATTGGAGGGAAAGTGAAACCCAAAAGGATTGTCTTAATACTGTCATGCATAAGACCTTTTTTTCTGTCCTGGACTCGGTCTTGACTTGGACTCAAACCTCTTTGGACTCGGTCTTGTCTTGGACTCGAACCATTTTGGACTTGTCTTGGACTCAACTAAGGTGGTCTTGACTACAGCCCTGTTTGAAACACTCCGTTTAAGTGCCTGTCTCTTTAAGACCCCCTCCTAAAAATCCCAATCTGCTCTGATTGGTCAGCGTTTACGGGTCCTCCGCATCTGCATTTGCAGCCGGGGAATGACTGCAATGCCACTGACATGGCAATTTCTACATATATATATATATATATATATATATATATATACTGTATATACATATATATATATATATATATATGTGTGTGTATACTTGTTCTAGAGTCTCGGGGCTGCAAAAGCCTGACCCCCCCCCCCCACCGGTTATACCTGGACCTTGGGACTTCTAAAACTGATTTGAAGACCGCAATGACCGGTTGTGCACCCGCAAAGTTAAAATTTTAGACAAATCCTCCAGGGCGAGACCGTTTAAAACCTTAAAAACAAACAATAAAATCTTAAAATCTATTCTAAAACGCACCGGGAGCCAATGCAGGGTTAGGGTTATTTAGTGTCTAATAACATATAATATAATGTATATTAATATATAATATAGTGTAATGCAGGGTGTAGAGAACGGGAGTGATGTGTGCACGTCTAGATGTATTTGTTAAAAAGCGAGCAGCAGCATTTTGCACAAGTTGGAGGCGTGAGATGGACGTCTGATTCAGACCAACATAGAGACACACTCACACACACACACACACCAACATAAAGAGCATTACAGTGGTCCAACCTTGAACTAATAAAAGCATGAATGGCCTTTTCTTGGTCGTGCCTGCTCAGAAAAGGCTTAACTTTAGCCAGCAGACGAAGCTGGAAAAAGCTAATTTTAACAACATTACTAATCTGCTTATCAAATTTCATGCTTTATAGTATAATATACAGTATAGCAGTAGTTATATAGCACCTCAACCTGCCTGCTTCATAATGGAAGTCTCACTTTTTGCAATATATGGGACCTTTTAATCTTTTATCTTGTAATTTTTTTAATGTGTATAATTAGAGTTTAATCAGCGCGTTGCAACGATTTTTCCGCTGCTCTCGGAAATCAAAGTCGAAACCCGTAGTGGAGATATACAGACATACAGTCAGACTGGCTACTCTCATTACTCATCCTCTCATAAGGACACATTAGAGGTATAAGTAGAAAAAGCAAGTCTGATGTTATGTGTCCATGTCTAACCTTAAATTGGAAGTTCATTCCCGGCTGCTACTGTAGCCGATTAGTGTCACCATTTATTTATCTTATTTGATTAGGACAATGCACATTAATGAACATTTCTGTAAATGCGCCGCCTATTTTTCAACTGTAGTCCTACCTAGGATGCATGTCTTATATGATGGGAAGAGACCCACGCAAACACGGGGAGAACATACAAACTCCACTCCACCGTGCTGCCGAAACATGCATCTGTCTTCATAAACAACTGGTATACATACCTGGGACTCTCCGCTGGCGTTGTGTTGCTCTCCAACATCTGCAGAGAGAGATGAGACAGCAGCAATGAGCTATTTCTGTTTTTATTGATTTGTCAGGAGCTCGGTTTCATAACTAAAATGGCACATTGCTGTTTCCAAATCTGCACGACAGATGTTTTATGTTAGCCCCAGAACTGAGAGCTAAGGCAAAGTCAAAGCACTTTTATTGGTCTCCCTAAGGAGAAACTCGTGTTGGACATTTGAGTAACTTACTTTGCTGCAAGCACAGGGTTTAAAAAAACAAAACAAAAAAACAATTAAAAGACAAACGTACAGTCAACATATAGGCTACTCAAGGTAGGGTGACCAGACGTCCCCGGTTTCCGGGGACAGTCCCCGGTTTTGGTGACCTGTCCCCAGTTTTGGTGACCTGTCCCCGGAAATGTCCTCGGTTTTCACTGTGACTGACAGACCCGATACTGGAATGAAAGAAAGAAAACTCTGACCAAACGGAGCCGATCGAGCAGCGCTGCTCAGAGCTCAGAGATGTTTTAGAAAGCCGTATTTTACCATGCTAAAATCACTGATTATTTACATGGAGTCTGGTGGAGATATGCTGCTCTATACACGCTAAAATCACTGATTATTTACATGGAGTCTGGTGGAGATATGCTGCTCTATACACGCTAAAATCACTGATTATTTACATGGAGTCTGGTGGAGATATGCTGCTCTATACACGCTAAAATCACTGATTATTTACATGGAGTCTGGTGGAGATATGCTGCTCTATACACGCTAAAATCACTGATTATTTACATGGAGTCTGGTGGAGATATGCTGCTCTATACACGCTAAAATCACTGATTATTTACATGGAGTCTGGTGGAGATATGCTGCTCTATACACGCTAAAATCACTGATTATTTACATGGAGTCTGGTGGACTTTTATGTTTTAAAAAATTATCTTAATCTTTAACAGAAAGGTCAGCCTCCTTAGAAATCCTTTCCATAATGTTATCAGACACTTAGAATATTAATCTGAGTCTGTCATTTTATCTTGAAAGCTTCCCCTCTGAGGTGTGGTGGAGTGGAGTATGAAGTAGCAGCAGGGGGGAGTCTAGGATCAGACCTTTGGGGGGTGGGGGGCTCAGACCCTAATGAGAACAGCTCTAGGTCTAGTGTCCCCGTTTTAAGTTTTACAAATAAAGACATGACGTGTTTTGGAGGTATTTACGCTTCTGAGCTGAAAATGTCCCCGGATTTTGTCTGAGACATCTGGTCCCCTTAACTCAAGGGGCTGTGCAAGTTGCAGATTTACGATTTTTCTATTCTAAAATAGATAAAAGCCATACTTCAAAACAAAAAAAAAAACGATTTCATTCATCCTTTTCATCCATCACAGTCACAGATATGATGGATGAAAAGGATGAATGCTAAGGGATCCAACAGTGTCAGTGGGTCTGTTGTTCAGTCTCGGAATCTTTAATAACACTGTTTTTATATATATATATATATATATATATATATATATATATATATATATATATATATATATTTAAGATTAACTAATTTCATAAAACAACATACATTTGGCAAATATTTTACAAACAGGAATACATTTGTTGGCATTTGTTGGGGACTATGTTGAGCGGCTGATAAGTTATTTTGGGGAATTAAAATGAACATTGATATAGGACAACATGAGGACAACATGAGGACAACATGAGGACAACATGAGGACAACATGAGGGCAACATGGGGGCAACATGGGGGACAACATGAGGGCAACATGAGGGCAACATGGGGGACAACATGGGGGCAACATGAGGGCAACATGGGGGACAACATGAGGGCAACATGAGGGCAACATGGGGACAACATGAGGGCAACATGGGGACAACATGAGGGCAACATGAGGACAACATGAGGGCAACATGGGGACAACATGAGGACAACATGGGGACAACATGAGGACAACATAAGGGCAACATGGGGGCAAGATGAGGACAACATGGGGACAACATGAGGGCAACATGGGGACAACATGAGGGCAACATGGGGACAACATGAGGGCAACATGAGGACAACATGAGGGCAACATGAAGACAACATGAGGACAACATGAGGACAACATGAGGGCAACATGTGGACAACATGGGGACAACATGAGGGCAACATGGGGACAACATGAAGAAAAAATGAGGACAACATGAGGGCGACATGGGGGCAAGATGAGGACAACATGAGGACAACATGAGGGCCACATGAGGACAACATGAGGACAACATGGGGACAACATGAGGGCAACAATAGGGACAACATGAAGACAACATGAGGACAACATGAGGGCAACATGGGGGCAAGATGAGGACAACATGAGGACAACATGAGGGCAACATGAAGACAACATGAGGACAGCATGAGGGCGACATGAGGACAACATGGGACAACATGGGGACATCATGGGGACAACATGAAGACAAAGTGAGGGTGACATGGGGACAACATGAAGACAACATGAGGACAGCATGAAGACAACATGAAGTCAACATGAGGACAACATGAGGGCAATATGAGGACAACATGGGGACAACATGAGGGCAACATGAGGACAACATGGGGACAACATGAGGGCAACATAAAGGCAACATGAGGACAACATGAGGACAACATGAGGGCAACATGAGGACAACATGAGGACAACATGAGGACAACATGAGGGCAACATGGGGGCAACATGAGGACAACATGAGGGCAACATGGGGGCAACATGGGGGACAACATGAGGGCAACATGAGGGCAACATGGGGGACAACATGAGGGCAACATGAGGGCAACATGGGGACAACATGCGGGCAACATGGGGACAACATGAGGGCAACATGAGGACAACATGAGGGCAACATGGGGACAACATGAGGACAACATGGGGACAACATGAGGACAACATGAGGGCAACATGGGGGCAAGATGAGGACAACATGGGGACAACATGAGGGCAACATGGGGACAACATGAGGGCAACATGAGGACAACATGAGGGCAACATGAAGACAACATGAGGACAACATGAGGACAACATGAGGGCAACATGAGTACAACATGGGGACAACATGAGGGCAACATGGGGACAACATGAAGAAAAAATGAGGACAACATGAGGGCGACATGGGGGCAAGATGAGGACAACATGAGGACAACATGAGGGCCACATGAGGACAACATGAGGACAACATGGGGACAACATGAGGGCAACATGGGGACAACATGAAGACAACATGAGGACAACATGAGGGCAACATGGGGGCAAGATGAGGACAACATGAGGACAACATGAGGGCAACATGAAGACAACATGAGGACAGCATGAGGGCGACATGAGGACAACATGGGACAACATGGGGACATCATGGGGACAACATGAAGACAAAGTGAGGGTGACATGGGGACAACATGAAGACAACATGAGGACAGCATGAAGACAACATGAAGTCAACATGAGGACAACATGAGGGCAACATGAGGACAACATGGGGACAACATGAGGGCAACATGAGGACAACATGGGGACAACATGAGGGCAACATAAAGGCAACATGAGGACAACATGAGGGCAACATAAAGGCAACATGAGGACAACATGAGGACAACATGAGGGCAACATGAGGACAACATGAAGACAACATGAGGACAACATGAGGGCAACATGAGGACATGAGGGCAACATGAAGCTGATAAGTGTGTGTGTGTGTGTGTCTTTAACCCTCATGTTGTCCTCGGGTCAAATTGACCCGTTTTCCTATATCAATGTTTCTTTTTTACAATGTCTTTGCTGATTATTCCTACGTTTTTTTTGGACATTTTTGTTTTTTTTCAGTTTTCTTAAATCTTTTTTTTTCTTAAAATGCTATAAATTAAATAAAAATCCCAAATTCAATGGAAATAGTGAACTGATCAGTTATTTAATTTGTGAGGAGCGTCGTATGGATCCACGTTATTTTATTTTACAATTTTGTTAAAGGAAACCCAAATTTCTCTTTAACCCTCATGCTGTCCTCACGTTGTCCCCATGTTGTCTTCATGTTGTCCTCATGTTGTCCCCACGTTGTCCCCATGTTGTCTTCATGTTGTCCTCATGTTGTCCTCATGTTGTCTTCATGTTGTCCCCATGTTGTCCTCATGTTGTCTTCATGTTGTCCCCATGTTGCCTTCATGTTGTCCCCATATTGTCTTCATGTTGTCTTCATGTTGTCCTCATGTTGTCCTCATGTTGTCTTCATGTTGTCCCCATATTGTCTTCATGTTGTCTTCATGTTGTCCTCATGTTGCCCTCATGTTGTCCCCATATTGTCTTCATGTTGTCTTCATGTTGTCCTCATGTTGTCCTCATGTTGTCTTCATGTTGTCCCCATATTGTCTTCATGTTGTCTTCATGTTGTCCTCATGTTGCCCTCATGTTGTCTTCATGTTGTCCTCATGTTGCCCTCATGTTGTCTTCATGTTGTCCCCATGTTGTCCTCATGGTGTCCTCATGTTGCCCTCATGTTGTCCCCATGTTGTCCTCATGTTGCCCTCATGTTGTCCTCATGTTGCCCTCATGTTGTCCTCATGTTGTCCTCATGTTGCCCTCATGTTGTCCTCATGTTGTCCTCATGTTGTCTTCATGTTGTCCCCATGTTGTCCTCATGTTGTCTTCATGTTGTCCCCATGTTGCCTTCATGTTGTCCCCATATTGTCTTCATGTTGTCTTCATGTTGTCCTCATGTTGTCTTCATGTTGTCCTCATGTTGTCCTCATGTTGTCTTCATGTTGTCCCCATGTTGTCCTCATGTTGTCCCCATGTTGCCTTCATGTTGTCCCCATATTGTCTTCATGTTGCCTTCATGTTGTCCCCATGTTGTCCTCATGTTGTCTTCATGTTGTCCCCATGTTGCCTTCATGCTGTCTCCACGTTGTCCCCATGTTGTCTTCATGTTGTCCTCATGTTGTCCTCATGTTGTCTTCATGTTGTCCCCATGTTGTCCTCATGTTGTCTTCATGTTGTCCCCATGTTGCCTTCATGTTGTCCCCATATTGTCTTCATGTTGTCTTCATGTTGTCCTCATGTTGCCCTCATGTTGTCTTCATGTTGTCCTCATGTTGCCCTCATGTTGTCTTCATGTTGTCCTTAATGTTAACCTCATGTTGTCTTCATGTTGTCCCCATGTTGTCCTCATGGTGTCCTCATGTTGCCCTCATGTTGTCCCCATGTTGTCCTCATGTTGCCCTCATGTTGTCCTCATGTTGTCCTCATGTTGCCCTCATGTTGTCCTCATGTTGTCCTCATGTTGTCCCCATGTTGTCCTCATGTTGCCTTCATGTTGCCCTCATGTTTGCCTTCATGTTGTCCTCATGTTGTCCTCATGTTGTCCCCATGTTGTCCCCATGTTGTCCTCATGTTGTCCTCATGTTGTCCCCATGTTGTCCTCATGTTGTCCCCATGTTGCTCTCATGTTGTCCTCATGTTGTCCCCATGTTGTCCCCATGTTGTCCCCATGTTGTCTTCATGTTGTCCTCATGTTGTCCTCATGTTGTCCCCATGTTGTCCTCATGTTGTCCCCATGTTGCTCTCATGTTGTCCTCATGTTGTCCCCATGTTGTCCCCATGTTGTCCTCATGTTGTCCTCATGTTGTCTTCATGTTGTCCTCATGTTGTCCTATATCAATGTTCTTTTTAATTCCCCAAAATAACATGATTGATTCCACCCAACGCTCTTTGCCAAGTACAAATCTCTACTTTCATTAATTTTGGGGCGTCTTATTCAATTTTATAGCATTGTAAAACAAATGGAAGTGTTTTTGAAATAGTATTGAGTAAAAGTTGACATATTCCAGTCTGTGATTATCATCAACATCCATTCCTTTAATTTTAGTCTCAATAATTCCTAATTTCTGCTTTTCTAACTCAAACATTAGGTATAATTTCCTATAAATGAGCTTTATTGA
Organism: Etheostoma nigrum; assembly: GCA_029931835.1. NCBI lineage: Eukaryota > Metazoa > Chordata > Actinopteri > Perciformes > Percidae > Etheostoma > Etheostoma nigrum. The sequence continues at coordinate 1,831,848 of CM057253.1, forward strand.
CCCCAAAAAATCCCCAAAACATCTGTAAACTAAAGTTAACAAGTTAATGTTACGTAGTGTTGAAAAAGTCAAAAGACAAAGTGAGAAACCATGGAAAAAAGGGTCAAAAGTGTTGCAAAAAGGAACAAAAATGTAAGTACGTTTTAAAAGAAAATCGATAAAAAGCATCAACAAAAGTGTTGATTTTCAATTTTGACGGGAAGACAACACGAGGGTTAAGAAAGACCAAATATAATTCCCAGAGGTTTCCAATAAGCGTCGGTGAAAGTAGGAAACTTAATATATCCGAATTTATAAAAGACAAAATTGGAGCCAATTCAACTGCTATCATCTGCACTGTTGCCACGGTGATCTTCCTGGTTTAAAGACTATGCATGCATTGTTTTTGCAGCTGCCAGCTGGTTTCCACTCCCCACTGAGAATGAACATTTGTGAAATTTGGTGCACAGAGAGAGGGTCAATTTGAAAGCAAATCCCACATTAAAATGAAAAAAAACTCTTCAAATGACTAAACTAAGAAGATGTCTTGACGTCTGAAGTCAAACAAGTGGAATCAAAAGTAGATCACGCTGTAGACCTTTAAAAAAATTAGATATAGTTTTAATCTTCACACATTTATGTAGATTTTTAACCAATTCACGATGCACCGCTACGTCCCTACTTTCCAGTCTTCCTGCTTTCGTGGAAGCAGCTGAGCTGAGCTGAGAGAAACACACACATGCACGCACACACACACACACACACACACACACACACACACGCACACACGCACACACGCACGCACGCACACACACACATAAACACACACACACTAAACTGAGATTATTCAATCGTCAATCAGGGTTTTTTAAGAGCTGAGAGTACACGCACGCACACACACACACACACACACACACACACACACACACACACACACACACACACACACACACACACTCTCTCTCTTTAGGCAACCATCAGTCCAGTCTGAATACTGAGATCACTTACCAAAAGCTGCAGCACAAATCTAATAAAGGTTCCATTATAGCTGCTGCTTTCCAGCTCTCTCTCTCTCTCTCTCTCTCTCTCTCTCTCTCTCTCTCTCTCTCTCTCTCTCTCTCTCTCACCTGTGTCAGGTTGTCTGTAGATCTGCAGAGTGGCAGGAGTTGGTCTTCTGCGACGGATCTGAGGTAAACACACAAACACACACACATTTTCTTCATAAGACTTCCCTCGGCCCTCTAATCCAATGCTAGCTTGACAGTGGTTTAGTTTTACTGTATGTAATAAAACAGAAAGATTTAAGACTTAAAACTCTGTTTTGTCCCCACAATGTCTAATTAACTGTATAATTTGTAAGCTCTGCTGTTGTCAATGTCCACATAAAAGTTAATTGAAAATACCAACTGGAACTACTCCCAGTTCTCACACTGTAAATTAAAACCACATTCCTGCTTATAGAGAACATTTCATTTACTGATGAATACTTTTATTATTCCCAATGCCTCTTAAAAATGTAATTATCCCTTTTGTTTTTTAATCCCAACTTTAACTGTAAAAGAACATTTTGAATTAATTTTCCCGACATTATCATAAGAAACACTGTAGTTGTCCCGGTGATTTACTTGTTCAGCCATAATAACTACAAGAACCGGCTTTTTCACCTTTAACCCTCGTGTTGTCTTCCAAAGAAAATCGAAAATCAACACTTTTGTTGACGCTTTTTATCGATGTTTTTAACTTTTTCTAACTTTTTTGTCCCTTTTGTTGACGTTTTCAACACATGTTACACTTTAGTTTTACAGTTATTTTTTGAATTTATGGTCAATAAACCTCATTTATAGGAAATTATACCTAATGTTTGAGTTAGAAAAGCAGAAATTAGGAATTATTGAGACTAAAATTAAAGGAATGGATGTTGATGATAATCACAGACTGGAATATGTCAACTTTTACTCAATACTATTTCAAAAACACTTCCATTTGTTTTACAATGATATAAAATTGAATAAGACGCCCCAAAATTAATGAAAGTAGAGATTTGTACTTGGCAAAGAGCGTTGGGTGGAATCAATCATGTTATTTTGGGGAATTAAAAAGAACATTGATATAGGACAACATGAGGACAACATGAAGACAACATGAGTACAACATGAGGACAACATGAAGACAACATGGGGACAACATGAGTACAACATGAGGACAACATGGGGACAACATGAAGACATCATGAAGGCAACATGGGGACAACATGAGGACAACATGAGGACAACATGAGGACAACATGGAGACAACATGAGGACAACATGAGGGCAACATAGGGACAACATGAGGACAACATGAGGGCAACATGGGGACAACGTGAGGACAACATGAAGGCAACATAGGGACAACATGGGGACAACATGAGGACAACATGGAGACAACATGAGGACAACATGAGGGCAACATAGGGACAACATGAGGACAACATGAGGGCAACATGGGGACCACATGAGGGTAACATGAGGACAACATGGGGACAACATGAGGACAACATGAGGGCAACATGAGGGCAACATGAGGACAACATGGGGACAGCATGGGGACAACATGGGGACAACATGAGGACAACATGAGGGCAACATGAGGGCAACATGAGGGCAACATGGGGACAACATGAAGACACCATGGGGACAGCATGGGGACAACATGAAGACAACATGAGGATAACATGAGGACAACATGAGGACAACATGAGGACACCATGAGGACTAATGGTTTGTAAAAGCTAGGTGAGAAAGGGTAGAAGACGTGCAAGAAATTGTCACAGGTCAGACTCAAACCCTGGACCTCTGCATCGAGCCATAAACCTCTATGTATATGTATAAACCTCTATGTATAAACCTCTATGTATATGTATAAACCTCTATGTACTGTATATGTATAAACCTCTATGTATATGTATAAACCTCTATGTACATGTATAAACCTCTATGTACTGTATATGTATACACCTCTATGTATATGTATAAACCTCTATGTATATGTATAAACCTCTATGTACATGTATAAACCTCTATGTGAATGTATAAACCTCTATGTATAAACCTCTATGTATATGTATAAACCTCTATGTATATGTATAAACCTCTATGTACATGTATAAACCTCTATGTACTGTATATGTATAAACCTCTATGTATATGTATAAACCTCTATGTATATGTATAAACCTCTATGTACATGTATAAACCTCTATGTACTGTATATGTATACACCTCTATGTATATGTATAAACCTCTATGTATATGTATAAACCTCTATGTGAATGTATAAACCTCTATGTATAAACCTCTATGTATATGTATAAACCTCTATGTATATGTATAAACCTCTATGTATATGTATAAACCTCTATGTGAATGTATAAACCTCTATGTATAAACCTCTATGTATATGTATAAACCTCTATGTATATGTATAAACCTCTATGTGAATGTATAAACCTCTATGTATAAACCTCTATGTATATGTATAAACTTCTATGTATATGTATAAACCTCTATGTATATGTATACACCTCTATGTATATGTATAAACCTCTATATATATGTATAAACCTCTATGTGAATGTATAAACCTCTATGTATAAACCTCTATGTATATGTATAAACCTCTATGTATAAACCTCTATGTATATGTATAAACCTCTATGTACATGTATAAACCTCTATGTACTGTATATGTATACACCTCTATGTATATGTATAAACCTCTATGTATATGTATAAACCTCTATGTGAATGTATAAACCTCTATGTATAAACCTCTATGTACATGTATAAACCTCTATGTATAAACCTCTATGTATATGTATAAACCTCTATGTGAATGTATAAACCTCTATGTATAAACCTCTATGTACATGTATAAACCTCTATGTATAAACCTCTATGTATATGTATAAACCTCTATGTGAATGTATAAACCTCTATGTATAAACCTCTATGTATATGTATAAACCTCTATGTATATGTATAAACCTCTATGTGAATGTATAAACCTCTATGTATAAACCTCTATGTATATGTATAAACCTCTATGTATATGTATAAACCTCTATGTACATGTATAAACCTCTATGTACTGTATATGTATACACCGCTATGTGAATGTGCGCCTGCTCTACCCACTGAACAAAGCTGGGAGACGCTGACGGCAACGATCCCACGCTACTCCATGACGTCACCAAACCGTGTCCTTTGTTTTGATTAAGAGACCCCTAGCGGCACATACAATCAATAATTACATGTAAGTGTCACTTGTCCTATTTCTGGATAGTCACATTTACATTATCAGCGACTTGTGAAGTAAACACGGGGAATATAATTGATTTTTACTGGAAGTGAAATCTTTATAATATCTGATTAACTAAATATTTCCCGTATATACAACACATTTGCATTAGATGTGCTAAATTGTATATACAGTATAGGGTATTTTAGGGTGGGTTTACCCTTCAATTCCTCATACCATCTGCTTACAAACACACATACAGCATGACCCTTTGCCAAGTCTTTGCCAAAACACTTAAATTTGTCACATCACATAACGCGGACCCAATGAATACACATGTTGTCACTTAGACAGACTTATGCACACATGCTAATCTGCACCCACACACAGAAAATTCCAGACAAGACTTACAAGATAACATATAGAAGCTCCTTTCAGCCCCCCCACACACACACATATATTCAGAGCCACTCACATGTTCGGCGGCCTGGGGGTCCAGCTGTCCCTGCAGCGGAGGTACAGCAAACTGGATCTTCTTTGGACTGCTGGGCTCCATAGTTACTGACTGAGAGGTAGAAAGAAAGAAAGCAAGACAAACAGAAAGAGCGAGGGAGGGAGAGAGAGAGAGAGAATGTGTGTGTGTGTGTGTGTGTGTGTCAAGGAAGGAGGGAATAGAGAGGGAGGGAGTGGTCTTCTCTCGGCCGATGGGGTCCATTATCACTAATTGAAAGAGAGAGAGAGAGAGAGAGTGAATAACAGCCTAGACATTGCAGCATTTTACAAACATACTCTGATGCAGAATGAAGAAGTTTAATAACGTCATAAATGTGTCTTTTTATGTTTTGTGTTGTAATTCTGCATCGTAACAACCAAAAAGGCAGCAGTGGAAGAAGTATTTAGACTTTACTTAAGTAAAAGTCCTGCTTTAAAACCCTTACTTACATGAAAGCATGTGAGTATAATGAAGAGATTAGCTAAGCTAACTGATGACTGTGCAGGACGATGTTCCCTGTCTCCTGTCTTCCTCTTCTATCGGATGTTTCTGGATTAATATTAACTGCTGTATTCATGTGTCTGTTGTATTTTACTGCTGTAGGTAGACTCTAAGGTTGTGCTCATTTTAGTTGGGTAGTTAAATCTGCAGCGATGCCTGTGAGAACGTCTCGGGTTACGTATGTAACCCTTGTTCCCCGAGATAGGGGAACGAGACACTGCGTCGGTTACAACACTAAGGCGTTCCCATAGTGTCGTAACCGACGCAGTTTGAGTTTCCCTCAAAGGGGAACGTCTCGGGTTACGTATGTAACCCTTGTTCCCCGAGATAGGGGAACGAGACACTGCGTCGGTTACAACACTATAGGAACGCCTTAGTGTCGTAACCGACGCAGTTCGAGTTCCCCTCGAAGGGGAACGTCTCGGGTTACGTATGTAACCCTTGTTCCCCGAGATAGGGGAACAAGATACTGCGTCGGTTATAACACTAAGGCGTTCCCATAGTGTCGTAACCGACGCAGTTTGAGTTCCCCTCGAAGGGGAACGTCTCGGGTTACATATGTAACCCTTGTTCCCCGAGATAGGGGAACGAGACACTGCGTCGGTTACGACACTAAGGCGTTCCCATAGTGTCGTAACCGACGCAGTTTGAGTTCCCCTCGAAGGGGAACGTCTCGGGTTACGTATGTAACCCTTGTTCCCCGAGATAGGGGAACGAGACACTGCGTCGGTTACGACACTAAGGCGTTCCCATAGTGTCGTAACCGACGCAGTTCGAGTTCCCCTCGAAGGGGAACCCCGTATCTCTAAAAGGTTTTAAAATGTATCCTGGTGTCAGAAAAACAACCTCAGGGTCTCATAACATCCCTTCAGGCGGGTATCATCAGCGGACATTAGCAAGAAGGGTACAGCATACTTTTCATCTATAGACAATTAAAAGTACCATCCACAAAACACTTTAAAATGTCAAAATGGTGCAAATTGCTCAGAAGTCAGAATTGAGCACTCCCATTAATCAGAGGTAAAGGGGAAGTTAACAATCATGTTTAAAGAACTATGGCCACTGGAGGGAAATAAATCCCAAACTAGATTATTAGACAGCTTTGTGACGATGGGTTTTCCAGCTGATACCTGTTTAGCCAATCAGAAGACAGATTGGTCGACACCAAACTTGACCAGAAAAGTTTAACCCTGTGACGGCTGCAGCAAAAACAGGGCCTTAATTATAGCATTTCACCATTTCATCAATTTATAGTGACTTATTTATATAAATTTATGTATGTAGTTATTTCCAGTGTGTGAGTGAGTGATGTGGATGTGTGTTTGTATTTGAGAAGTTTTGTATTTTGCACTTTTTTGGCTTTTTTCTTAAAGGAAATAAGAAAAATGCACAAACATATCTGTGGAAAAACGTCATAAAATATCCATTTTCTGAGTGTTTTTCTTCTGGATTTTTCTGTTTTAAGTTGAGACATGTGGCGAGGGTACTAGACGTGTGTGTAGCCCTTCTAATATGCTTACAGTAGTGTTTTTTAATCATTTTACAGATGCTTTACTTGGACAGAAATAGAGATTCTCCATTCTAACCTCTGTAGCTCTGTGTCAGTCAGGCCTAGAATCACACTGACAAAAAAATTGAGCGTTCACTTTTTTTTGGGTAAAACATTTAGGCGAGAAAAGCATGTATTTTCAAGTGTCTCTGAATAGGTTAAAGCTTAAGAAGACACGTAAAGGTTCACTAAAAATCTTTTAGTTCATCACAAACTTTACACATCAACACATGTGGAGACACTTGGTTTTCACTGGACAGGAAGGGGAAGAAAAAACTGGCATCCGGAAAGTAAATGAAGCTTTCAGACACGTGTTTGTGGAGTAAAAAGTACAATATTTACCTCTGAGATGTAGAGGAGTATAAAGTAGCATGGAATGGACATAGTCAAGTAAAATGCAAGTACCTTGATTTTATATTTCAGTACTGTACAGTTGTAGTAGTAAATGTACATTTTATTCAACCACTGCAAAACGTCTCAGGTTACGTATGTAACCCTTGTTCCCCGAGATAGGGGAACGAGACACTGCGTCGGTTACGACACTATGGGAACGCCTTTAGGCATGACAGGGCTGATTGTGAATGAAAACTACTCCAATCCTATTGGTCCTAGTGAGAACGGTAGCATGTGACGGCATAACCGTAGGGCATATAAGCCCGCCGGCACATAGCTCATTAGCTCTTTCTATGAAGCAAGGCACTCCAGGCGGGGCGAGGGGTGGTGAACCGACGCAGTGTCTCGTTCCCCTATCTCGGGGAACAAGGTTTACATACGTAACCCGAGACGTTTTCACTGGACAGGAAGGGGAAGAAAAAACTGGCATCTGGAAAGTAAATGAAGCTGTCAGACACGTGTAGTGGAGTAAAAAGTACAATATTTACCTCTGAGATGTAGAGGAGTATAAAGTAGCATGGAATGGACATAGTCAAGTAAAATGCAAGTACCTTGATTTTATATTTCAGTACTGTACAGTAGTAGTAGTAAATGTACATTTTATTCAACCACTGCAAAACATATAGTCTGATTCCTCTGTAGCAGCCACATTTAGTCCAAGATCAAGTTTTTTTTTAATACTGTTACACAAGAAGTTAAGATTAGCGTTTGAGTGCATAGCTATGTTTATCGTGGTTTGCATTTTGTTATTTGTTCTTTTTTCTAATTTCATATGTGTCATCATGTTTTCCAGGAGTCTCCGGCCCCGCTAGCAACTCTGTGAGGTTGTACATATAGGAACCGCGGTGAGCTAAATGCTATTTCTGGCATTGCAACTTTACATTTACCATGTTTACTATCTTAGTTTAGTGTGTTAGCTGATGTACTGAATCTCTAAATGCTAAAATCAGTCTAATGTGCACTTTTGGAGAAAGTAAACTGAACCGCCTGTATTGATAAAAGTGCTAATTTCCCAGAATAATTACAGAGGAAGTGATGTCAGTGTTCATAATGGAAGCTCACATACATTTAACATTATTTCGCCAACCATTTCTTTTAAGTTTACTGTAACTTGCCAGAGTTATAAGCCTCTGGGGCTTTATATGGTAGAAAAACACACATGTGACATGGACGTATCGTCACAGATTAATACATTAAATATAAAATAAACTGTGTGTAGGGTTTTAACAGTCCATATGCAAGTGGAAACAATTATTTAGAAGGGCGCAAAAATGACATTCATAAGGGCAATAAAACATTCCCTATGGACCTCTACGTGTCAGAAATAAAGGGTAGATGGGTTAGATCATTTCCACTAAACATAATATGTGATTTAATCTTCATCCATCCATCTTCATCCGCTTATCCGGAGTCGGGTCGCGGGTGCAGCAGCTCCAGTTAGGGACCCCAAACTTCCCTTTCCCGAGCCACATCAACCAGCTCCGACTGGGGGATCCCGAGGCGTTCCCAGGCCAGGTTGGAGATATAATCTCTCCACCTAGTCCTGGGTCTTCCCCGAGGCCTCCTCCCAGCTGGACGTGCCTGGAACACCTCCCTAGGGAGGTGCCAAGGAGGCATCCTTACCAGATGCCTCAACTGGCTCCTTTCGACGTGAAGGAGCAGCGGCTCTACTCCGAGCTCCTCTCGGATGACTGAGCTTCTCACCCTATCTCTAAGGGAGACGCCAGCCACCCTCCTGAGGAAACCCATTTCGGCCGCTTGTACCCTGGATCTCGTTCTTTCGGTCATGACCCAGCTTTCATGACCATAGGTGAGGGTAGGAACGAAAATTGCCCGGTAGAGCCTTCTGGCTCAGCTCCCTTTTCGTCCCAACGGTGCGATACACAGAATGTAATACCGCACCGGCTGCTCCGATTCTCCGACCAATCTCACGCTCCATGGTCCCCTCACTTGCGAACAAGACCTCAAGGTACTTAAACTCCTTCACTTGGGGTAAGGACTCACTCCCCACCTGAAGAAAGCACTCCATCGGTTTCCTGCTGAGAACTATGGCCTCAGATTTAGAGGTGCTGATCCTCATCCCAGCCGCTTCACACTCGGCTGCGAACCGATCCAGTGAGTGCTGAAGGTCACAGACCGATGATGCCATCAGGACCACATCATCTGCAAAAAGCAGCGATGAGATCCCGAGCCCACCGAACTGCTACCCTCCCCGCCCCGACTACGCCTCGGTATCCTGTCCATAAATATTACAAACAGGATTGGTGACAAAGCGCAGCCCTGGCGGAGGCCAACCCTCACCTGGAACGAGTCCGACTTACTGCCGAGAACCCGGACACAGCTCTCGCTTTGGTCATACAGAGATTGGATGGCCCTGAGAAAGGGACCCCCTCACCCCATACTCCCGCAGCACCTCCCACAGTGTCTCCCAGGGGACCCGGTCATACGCCTTCTCCAGATCCACAAAACACATGTAGACTGGTTGGGCATACTCCCAGGCCCCCTCCAAGATCCTTGCGAGAGTGAAGATCTGATCCGTTGTTCCACGGCCAGGACGGAATCCGCATTGTTCCTCTTCAATCCGAGGTTTGACTATCGGCCGAACCCTCCTTTCCAGCACCTTGGAGTAGACTTTACCAGGGAGGCTGAGAAGTGTGATACCCCTGTAATTGGCACACACCCTCTGGTCCCCCTTTTTGAAGAGGGGAACCACCACCCCGGTCTGCCACTCCTTAGGCACTGTCCCAGACTTCCACGCAATGTTGAAGAGGCGTGTCAACCAAGACATCCCCTCCACACCCAGAGCCTTCAACATTTCTGGACGGATCTCATCAATCCCTGGGGCTTTGCCGCTGTGGAGTTGTTTGACTACCTCAGCGACTTCCACCAGGGAAATTGACGACAATCCCCCATCATCCTCCAGGTCTGCCTCTACCACAGAGGGCGTGTCAGCTGGATTTAGGAGTTCCTCAAAGTGCTCTTTCCACCGCTCTATTACCTCCCCAGTTGAGGTCAACAACGTCCCATCCTTACTGTATACAGCTTGGATGATTCCTCGCTTCCCCCTCCTGAGGTGGCGAACGGTTTTCCAGAAGCACCTTGGTGCCGACCGAAAGTCCTTCTCCATGTCTTCTCCGAACTTCTCCCACACCCGCTGCTTTGCCTCTGTCACGGCAGAGGCTGCAGCCCTTCGGGCCCGTCGGTACTTTGCAACTGCCTCCGGAGTCCTCCGAGACAACATATCCCGGAAAGACTCCTTCTTCAGTCGGACGGCTTCCCTGACCACCGGTGTCCACCAGGGTGTTTGCGGGTTACCGCCCCTTGAGGCACCTAAAACCCTAAGACCACAGCTCGCCGCCGCAGCTTTAGCAATGGAAACTTTGAACATTGTCCACTCAGGTTCAATGCCCCCAGCCTCCACAGGGATGCCCGAAAATCTTCATATAAGTAAAACCACAGATTAATATACGGTGTCAGAAAAGTAGTGAAAATCCAAAAACATGTCCAGTACATCCTAAGTTATTTGATGCAACTTAGCAACAAATGACCACCAGAATGTTGTTGTTTTACCATGTGTTTTAGTGCATACCAGTACACTTTAAAATCATCATACTTAAGTGAACTTAAGAATTTTTACACGTGTTTTGTTTCATTTACACCAAGGATTGTTTAAAAATGTCTTCCATCAAACAGCAACCTACAGTTCAATTCAGTTTTCAATTTTATCAAGACTTATCTCAAGACACTTTACAGATAATTTACAGATAGAGCAGGTCTAGACCACTCTATAATTTACAGATAGAGCAGGTCTAGACTGCTCTATAATTTACAGATAGAGCAGGTCTAGACTGCTCTATAATTTACAGATAGAGTAGGTCTAGACTGCTCTATAATTTACAGATAGAGCAAGTCTAGACCACTCTATAATTTACAGATAGAGCAGGTCGAGACCACTCTATAATTTACAGATAGAGTAGGTCTAGACTGCTCTATAATTTGCCATACCATCAGTGGTGTAGTACGTGATACGCAGGTATACGCAGTATACCCACTAAGAAAGCTCCATGATTTCTATAAACCCACCTAAAAATGTCCAATGATACGCAACAACATACTTTCCATTATATTTTTGATATATTTTGGATTGTCATCTGTGTTTTTCTTCTTCACATAAAGGTATTTCCACCATAAATTGGTGCATAGCAGTGTATCTGAACACAGGAAATGAAGTCGTTGATGCTCAAAACTTCCTTGGGGAAGGACAACCAGACCCCCACTATGATATGCCCCCCCATATATATACTGTATACGGTATACTGTGTATATATATATAGTACAGTATACCCACTACAGTACATTAGAATACACCACTGAATACCATAATATCACTTTGGCTTAATCAAACCAGCTCTTGTCTGATGGGCTTCTAATTTTACACTTCTGCAAGTTAATTATCAGAGGAAGTAAATAACGGCTTTGATGAATTAAGATTGTTGTATACATGTGTTATGTGAAATAAATTAGGTTGAAAAGCAATTTTCCATCTGACTCTGACTTTAAATGACGTGCAAATAGCAATTAGAGGAAAGTACATAAAGAAACAAAGGGACAGAAGAAAGTTCCTCTTTGTCTCTCTGTGTATCTGCCGTGCCTGTTTGGACTTTCTAACTCAGAAACCTGCATCTTTTGCCACCGATGACATCAGTGTGTGCGTGTGTTGGCAGTCTTAGTGGAAACACTTTGTCTCAGTGGAGACATCTGGAGAGTCTTAGTAGCTACTGTAGGAGGAACAAACCCCACACACAGCACACAAAGAGCCTCTCTGTTGTTTTCATGGAAACGGTGTCTCTCTGCTCTGTGAAGGTGAGACACAAAACTCTGCACATGCTTTTTCTACTCATATCAGTGGCTGCAACGGTCTCTATAATCTGTAAATGTTGAATATACTAGTGACATTTTGTAAATATTTCTTCTAGGATTGTCATAAATACTTGATGACTACATGGTGCAGTGAAGGCTCATTTCAATGGGGCTATTACAGAGATTCTTTTTTGTTTATTTATAACAGTTTAAAGTTAAAAACCTGAGTGTCTTTGCAGTGGAATAGTGAAGTCTTTGACAGACAGCTCAACATCAATGGAATTCTTTTATTTTTCTTCAATTTCTTTGTGAAGAAGGCATTAAATAAGATGAAGTAGCAGATATCACATAGTACATAGTACACACTAAAGCTTTAACTTAATTTTTTTATTGTACAGATGTTTGTACATATCCAATGAGTCCAGTACATGTAAGGAAAGTGTGTACTGTAGCAGTACCAGCGTGGTTGTGGAGTGGGTCCTTGCACATGTGTCTGGGGTGCATGCACACATGTCTGATTTGCATCAGGGGTCTGTAAGGGGATGTGGAGCATCTGTGTGCAGGGGTGGTGGTAACCTTTGAGCCTGAGCTGAGAGAGGAGAGACGTGTTGCTGATGTTGTTGTTGTTGTTGGTATGGCAGCCAGTGTTGCTCTAATGTTGGATGTGACCCCTGTTGCCTTGATAACCCCGTCTGCTGCGACTGAGACGCTTGCAGAGGCTGCCCACTGTTGATTCCTTCTCGCCCTCCGTGACTCTCCCCTGTTTTCTCCTCCTCTCTCCCAGGCAGCTGCTGTTTGACAATGTAGAAGCCGTCGCCGTCGTCCTGGGACAACACCTGCAGGTGGAGGGTGGAGACGACTGTCTGAGGGCGGGGCAGGGGGGACAGAGGGGTGAGGTGAGGGGTGAGGGATGTGGGCAGGGAGAAAGACTTGACAAGTGGAGATCTTCTAGGCCTCTTTGTCCTGGTTTTATCTTCCTGGGTGGGAGACGCCTCGTCTGGTCCGTCACCATCTTTTGCTCCAGATTCAGCATCAGATGGCTTCTCAAGGGTTTCTGACGACGCTTTCTCAGAGTAGCTGCTGCTGCTGCTGCTGGAGCTGCTGCTGGAGCTAGACTCGGCCTCTGAGTCCAAGTCCACCTCTGGTCCGGAGCCTTCGGCTGAAGAGCTGGACTTGTCGCTGTCCCCCCAACGATGCATGGAGCTAGCCTTCTGTTTGTAGCAGGCGGCGCAGCGAGACAGACTGTCGACCTGAGGACCTGATCTGGACTGGTACAGAGAGGGGGTGTTGTTAAGGAAAAACTCAGGAGCAGGACAACTGATTTTACATATGTGAAGAAGATTCTGGAGACATGGAGATTACACAGAAGCATTTAATGAACACTAAATTGAGGAGAATTTAGACAGCAGTACAGTTGAAAGGTCCCATGACATGGTGCTCTTTGGATGCTTTTATATAGACCTTAGTGGTCCCCTAATACTGTATCTGAAGTCTCTTTTATATAGACCTTAGTGGTCCCTAATACTGTATCTGAAGTCTTTTATATAGACCTTAGTGGTCCCTAATACTGTATCTGAAGTCTCTTTTATATAGACCTTAGTGGTCCCCTAATACTGTATCTGAAGTCTCTTTATATAGACCTTAGTGGTCCCCTAATACTGTATCTGAAGTCTCTTTTATATAGACCTTAGTGGTCCCCTAATACTGTATCTGAAGTCTCTTTTATATAGACCTTAGTGGTCCCCTAATACTGTATCTGAAGTCTCTTTATATAGACCTTAGTGGTCCCTAATACTGTATCTGAAGTCTCTTTTATATAGACCTTAGTGGTCCCTAATACTGTATCTGAAGTCTCTTTTATATAGACCTTAGTGGTCCCTAATACTGTATCTGAAGTCTCTTTATATAGACCTTAGTGGTCCCCTAATACTGTATCTGAAGTCTCTTTTATATAGACCTTAGTGGTCCCTAATACTGTATCTGAAGTCTCTTTTATATAGACCTTAGTGGTCCCCTAATACTGTATCTGAAGTCTCTTTTATATAGACCTTAGTGGTCCCTAATACTGTATCTGTCATTTTCTCAAAGGCAGAGCAGGATACCCAGGGCTCGGTTTACTGAAGGTGTGTTTAGACTAATGTTGGAGGCGTTAACTAGTGCTGAACCTTTAAGGTAAACAAAGATATGGTGGCCAAATATCTCAGCACAGACACAATGTGTCCATGGTAGAACTTCAGACATTACCACAGAGTAATTAAATACACGTGGCAGGCCACCTTTAAGGTGCTTCTGGTTAGATGAAGAGCAAACTGCTATTTGTGCGAAGCTGCAACCTTCTCACATGTTATCTGAAGGTAAGAATCACTTAATCACTTTTACTGTGCAGCCATATGAAGAAAATGCAACTTCTCTCAGTAGTTGTCCACAGAAGGTAGATTTGTGTCTGTTTGGTTTTGGAGGGATCGTAACAGAAAATATCCAGTGTGTCACTTAAAGTATTAAGGGCCACCTTTGGTTGTTTTGGACTGTCTTCCTTCTGGTCCTCAGCAGAGCCTACAGAGTGTGACGGTCCTCCAGACTCCACCTGCTCCACCTCTTTTGCTGCATTCATCCCGTCCGCTTTGCAGTGTCAAAGAAATAAGAACATTTTTATAAAATACCTCTTTAATCGCAAGAAGGCAAAACAAAGGAGACGGTACTCTTTCATTTGTGGTTTCCAGTTACGACGTTCATACTGGTCTCTGCAGGTTTAGCCCTCCTGTTGTCTTCAGGTTAAATTTGGGTTTCTCTCAACCAAACCATCCAAGAAAAACGCACTCCACACGGAAGTACACTTTTCATTGAATTTGGGTGTGTTATTCTATTTTACAGCATTTGAAGAAAAAAAAAATGTTGGAAAAAAAGTGACAAAAAAATTTGAAAAAGTGACAAGAATTGTGAAAAAATAACAAAAATTTGAGGAAACTAAAACAACTTCAACTAAAACATTGGAATGTGACCTAAAAATTTGTGAAAAAGTGACCAAAAAATAGACAAAACATCAGGAAAAGTGTCAAAAATGGAAAAAAAGAACGTTGGAAAAAAAGTGACAAAAATGCCAGAAAAAGTGACAAAAAAATGTGAAAAAGTGACACAAATTGTGAAAAAATGTGAAAAAAAATTGAGGAAACTAAAACAACTTCAACTAAAACATCAGAAAGTGACAAAAAATTGCGAAAAAATGACCAAAAAATTGACAAAACATCAGGAAAAGTGACGTAAAAAGTGTCAAAAATGGAAAAAAGAACGTTGGAAAAAAAGTGACAAAAATTGCCAAAAAGTGACAAAAAAATGTGAAAAAGTGACAAAAATTTGAGGGAAGAAATCAACTAAAACATCGGAAAGTGACAAAAAAAATTGCGAAAAAGTGACCAAAAAATAGACAAAACATCAGGAAAAGTGACATAAAAAGTGTCGAAAATGAAAAAAAGAACATTGGAAAAAAAGTGACAAAAATTTGAGGGAAGAAATCAACTAAAACATAGGAAAGTTACCAAAAATAATTGTGATAAAGTGACCCAAAAATTGACAAAACATCAGGAAAAGTGACGTAAAAAGTGTCAAAAATGGAAAATAGAACGTTGGAAAAAGTGACAAAAATTGCCAAAAAGTGACAAAAAAATGGGAAAAAGTGACAAAAATTTGAGGGAAGAAATCAACTAAAACATCGGAAAGTGACAAAAAAAATTGCGAAAAAGTGACCAAAAAATAGACAAAACATCAGGAAAAGTGACATAAAAAGTGTCGAAAATGAAAAAAAGAACATTGGAAAAAAAGTGACAAAAATTTGAGGGAAGAAATCAACTAAAACATCGGAAAGTGACCAAAAATATTTGTGATAAAGTGACCCAAAAATTGACAAAACATCAGGAAAAGTGACGTAAAAAGTGTCAAAAATGGAAAATAGAACGTTGGAAAAAAAGTGACAAAAATTGCCAAAAAGTGACAAAAAAATGGGAAAAAGTGACAAAAATATGAGGGAAGAAATCAACTAAAACACCGGAAAGTGACCAAAAATAATTGCGAAAAAATGACCAAAAAATAGACAAAACATCAGGAAAAGTGACATAAAAAGTGTCGAAAATGAAAAAAAAAACATTGGAAAAAAAGTGACAAAAATTTGAGGGAAGAAATCAACTAAAACATCGGAAAGTGACCAAAAATATTTGTGATAAAGTGACCCAAAAATTGACAAAACATCAGGAAAAGTGACGTAAAAAGTGTCAAAAATGGAAAATAGAACGTTGGAAAAAAAGTGACAAAAATTGCCAAAAAGTGACAAAAAAATGGGAAAAAGTGACAAAAATTTGAGGGAAGAAATCAACTAAAACATCGGAAAGTGACCAAAAATAATTGCGAAAAAATGACCTAAAAAATAGACAAAACATCAGGAAAAGTGACATAAAAAGTGTTGAAAATGAAAAAAAAAACATTGGAAAAAAAGTGACAAAAATTTGAGGGAAGAAATCAACTAAAACATCGGAAAGTGACCAAAAATATTTGTGATAAAGTGACCCAAAAATTGACAAAACATCAGGAAAAGTGACGTAAAAAGTGTCAAAAATGGAAAATAGAACGTTGGAAAAAAAGTGACAAAAATTGCCAAAAAGTGACAAAAAAATGGGAAAAAGTGACAAAAATTTGAGGGAAGAAATCAACTAAAACATCGGAAAGTGACCAAAAATAATTGCGAAAAAATGACCTAAAAAATAGACAAAACATCAGGAAAAGTGACATAAAAAGTGTCGAAAATGAAAAAAAAAACATTGGAAAAAAAGTGACAAAAATTTGAGGGAAGAAATCAACTAAAACATAGGAAAGTTACCAAAAATAATTGTGATAAAGTGACCCAAAAATTGACAAAACATCAGGAAAAGTGACGTAAAAAGTGTCAAAAATGGAAAATAGAACGTTGGAAAAAAAGTGACAAAAATTGCCAAAAAGTGACAAAAAAATGGGAAAAAGTGACAAAAATTTGAGGGAAGAAATCAACTAAAACATCGGAAAGTGACCAAAAATAATTGCGAAAAAATGACCAAAAAATAGACAAAACATCAGGAAAAGTGACATAAAAAGTGTCGAAAATGAAAAAAAAAACATTGGAAAAAAAGTGACTAAAATTTGAGGGAAGAAATCAACTAAAACATCGGAAAGTGACCAAAAATATTTGTGATAAAGTGACCCAAAAATTGACAAAACATCAGGAAAAGTGACGTAAAAAGTGTCAAAAATGGAAAATAGAACGTTGGAAAAAAAGTGACAAAAATTGCCAAAAAGTGACAAAAAAATGGGAAAAAGTGACAAAAATTTGAGGGAAGAAATCAACTAAAACATCGGAAAGTGACAAAAAATAATTGCGAAAAAGTGACCTAAAAAATAGACAAAACATCAGGAAAAGTGACATAAAAAGTGTCGAAAATGAAAAAAAGAACATTGGAAAAAAAGTGACAAAAATTTGAGGGAAGAAATCAACTAAAACATAGGAAAGTTACCAAAAATAATTGTGATAAAGTGACCCAAAAATTGACAAAACATCAGGAAAAGTGACGTAAAAAGTGTCAAAAATGGAAAATAGAACGTTGGAAAAAAAGTGACAAAAATTGCCAAAAAGTGACAAAAAAATGGGAAAAAGTGACAAAAATTTGAGGGAAGAAATCAACTAAAACATCGGAAAGTGACCAAAAATAATTGCGAAAAAATGACCTAAAAAATAGACAAAACATCAGGAAAAGTGACATAAAAAGTGTTGAAAATGAAAAAAAAAACATTGGAAAAAAAGTGACAAAAATTTGAGGGAAGAAATCAACTAAAACATCGGAAAGTGACCAAAAATATTTGTGATAAAGTGACCCAAAAATTGACAAAACATCAGGAAAAGTGACGTAAAAAGTGTCAAAAATGGAAAATAGAACGTTGGAAAAAAAGTGACAAAAATTGCCAAAAAGTGACAAAAAAATGGGAAAAAGTGACAAAAATTTGAGGGAAGAAATCAACTAAAACATCGGAAAGTGACCAAAAATAATTGCGAAAAAATGACCAAAAAATAGACAAAACATCAGGAAAAGTGACATAAAAAGTGTCGAAAATGAAAAAAAAAACATTGGAAAAAAAGTGACAAAAATTTGAGGGAAGAAATCAACTAAAACATCGGAAAGTGACCAAAAATATTTGTGATAAAGTGACCCAAAAATTGACAAAACATCAGGAAAAGTGACGTAAAAAGTGTCAAAAATGGAAAATAGAACGTTGGAAAAAAAGTGACAAAAATTGCCAAAAAGTGACAAAAAAATGGGAAAAAGTGACAAAAATTTGAGGGAAGAAATCAACTAAAACATCGGAAAGTGACCAAAAATAATTGCGAAAAAATGACCAAAAAATAGACAAAACATCAGGAAAAGTGACATAAAAAGTGTCGAAAATGAAAAAAAAAACATTGGAAAAAAAGTGACAAAAATTTGAGGGAAGAAATCAACTAAAACATCGGAAAGTGACCAAAAATATTTGTGATAAAGTGACCCAAAAATTGACAAAACATCAGGAAAAGTGACGTAAAAAGTGTCAAAAATGGAAAATAGAACGTTGGAAAAAAAGTGACAAAAATTGCCAGAAAGTGACAAAAAAATGGGAAAAAGTGACAAAAATTTGAGGGAAGAAATCAACTAAAACATCGGAAAGTGACAAAAAAAATTGCGAAAAAGTGACCAAAAAATAGACAAAACATCAGGAAAAGTGACATAAAAAGTGTCGAAAATGAAAAAAAGAACATTGGAAAAAAAGTGACAAAAATTTGAGGGAAGAAATCAACTAAAACATAGGAAAGTTACCAAAAATAATTGTGATAAAGTGACCCAAAAATTGACAAAACATCAGGAAAAGTGACGTAAAAAGTGTCAAAAATGGAAAATAGAACGTTGGAAAAAAAGTGACAAAAATTGCCAAAAAGTGACAAAAAAATGGGAAAAAGTGACAAAAATTTGAGGGAAGAAATCAACTAAAACATCGGAAAGTGACCAAAAATAATTGCGAAAAAATGACCAAAAAATAGACAAAACATCAAGAAAAGTGACGTAAGAAGTGTCGAAAATGAAAAAAAGAACATTGGAAAAAAAGTGACAAAAATTTGAGGGAAGAAATCAACTAAAACATAGGAAAGTTACCAAAAATAATTGCAAAAAAATGACCAAAAAATAGACAAAACATCAAGAAAAGTGACATAAAAAGTGTTGAAAATGAACGTTGGAATAAAAAGTTTTAATTTAAATGACGGGAAGACAACACAAGGGTTAAAAAGCTAAATTTAGTTAGTTATGTAGTGTGGACACCAGATGTCAACTTTTCTTGAGCAAAGTGTAAGAAAAACAACAAAAATGTATATTATTTTTCAGATAATGCAGTTTTTCCATTGTGATAGCTTTTAACTAGACGATCGACCAAATGTGACAGACTGAGTCACTATTATTTGAATTTCACAGGTCTTGTGTGATAGTCTCGGTCTTGTGTTTCCCCGGGGAGTGTCTGTATGTTCTGTTTCCTGTTTTATTTTGATAGTCTGGTTTCCTGTCTTGTCTAGTCTTGTCTAGCTTTGCATTGTGCCTGTCTGATTGTCCCGCCCCCTCCCTGATGTGATTCACCTGACGTCTCACCTGTTCCCCATTACCTCGTTACCTCTTGTATTAAACCCCTGTGTTCTCATTGTCAGTTCCTGTCTGGTGGGAGTTGTTCCAGATTAATCCCTCGTGTGTTTTCCCTGTTTTAGTATCGCCTTCCCCTGTGCCGATTTTTGGATTTTGCTCCCAGTTTTTTGTTGGACTGTTTCAAATAAATCCTTATTTGAAGCTCCCTCCTGCCTCCTTCCCTCCACATCACAGTTTTAGTCATTTTGCTGAATATTGTCTCGTTCCTGCTTCTCCAGTGAAAGGATTTCATATATCTTTGTAAGCTGAATATCTTTTGCTTTGGGATATTTTGTTGTTCAAATCAAAACATTTAGGCTCTGGAAAGTTGTGGTGCGTTGTGTTCTTTCCCTATTTTTGACATTTCCTAGCCTAAATGATTAATCGATAATGAAAATAGTTGTTACTTGCCGCCCCGAACAGCTGTAACATCATGCAATCGTCTGGTTCGTCTCTCTCTTTTATTTATTTATTTATTTATTTATTTATTTGCTAAAACTGCTGCTGTAAATTTCCATTTCCTTACGGGAGTCTTCCCAAAAGGATTAATTAAAGAGAAGTCTGAGTGTAAGTTAACGCTTACTGATGTCTATGTCCTATGATATAGTCTGTATGACGTCAACTTCCACAGAAACACTCTGAAAATTATGAATTTCTGACAATAATTCTGAATTTCTAACAGAAAGTGTACTTACTCAAAGTGTTTTCTCCTCCTCAGGCCCAGGATGACTGGCAGCGTGTGTCCACCTGCACCCGTGTGTGTGTGTGTGTGTGTGTGTGTGTAATCATGTAGAAGTACACAGCCAGGTGAGTGTGTGTTTCTCTTTCATGTCCGGTATTGTGAGAGTACACTGTCTGTGATGTTAAATAACACGTCACCAAAGACACACACACACACACACACACCCTCTGTAAACACATCGCCCATCCAGGCTGCTTCACACACTCTCTTACCTCTCTGGTTCCCTTCAGGAGACTATATGGAACTTTTTAATGTTTCTGAAACTGTGTAATTTTTCATATAATGATCATAAGGGGTCACCTGATCACCTGGAGCCCCTGAGTTTTATTTTGGGGGGGCAGTAGCTCAGTCCGTAGGGAGCTAGGTTAGGAACCGGAGGGTCGTTGGTTCAAGTCCAGGTACGGACTAGAGTGTGGATCGGTAGCTGGAGAGATGCCAATTCACCTCCGGGCCTAAAATGGGTTAGAAAAATACAACCCATATTCTGGGTTATCTGTATTTTTTTTTTTCCACTCGATTTTTGCATTAAGAAATGTATTGATGAAATTATGAAATAATCAAGAACATCCCAGCATTTTGTTTTATTGCTTCAAGCCAAACATATCATTTTGAACAAAATGAAACATTACAATTAATTTCAGTTATAACATTAAAAGTAGTATAAAAGAATACAAAAGTAATTTGACATTTTTGATTTAAAACATGTGATGTGTCACTTATTACATCACTAAACGGACAAAAAGTCACAATTTCTTAAACTTCATGCATTGAACTTTCAAACCAACTTTTAAATTTTAAAATCTCTTTTTCTGGGATTTGGGGGTTATTTTGTGTCTCTAGTGCGTACACACACACACACACACACACACACACACACACACACGATAAAAACCATCCATGGTGTCTGAGTGAGATCTGGTTCCTGAATGTCCTCTGTCTTCAGTGCAGAATATGGACACTTTAGCATTTGATTCATGTCCTGGTCTCCGAAACACGTCTGTGTATTTCCGACCTGTGTGTAGTGATTACTAACAAACAGAGTGCAAATTGTAATTTCCCCCACTGGGGATCAATAAACTGTGGAAATAAAATAAATAAATAATAAATACACTACCGGTCCAAAGGTTTGGGGTCCCATAGAAATTCCCATTGCACTCCATTGTAGACAGAATACCAGCTGAGATCAGTTGCATTGTTTTTTTAACCAGGGCAGTAATCAGATTACATTATGTGCTTACATAATAGTAAAATGGTTCTCCAATGTTTTTCTAGGTTTTTATTTTTAAATGATAGATTAGTACACAGAATGTGCCTTTGGAACATTGGATGAATGGTTGCTGATAATGGGCAATGTAGATATTGCATTAAAGATCAGCCCCCCCACCCAAATTAGCAGGTATTCTGTCTATAATGGAGTGGGATGGACATGTAGAAGTGACCCCAAACTTAGTGTATGTGATCTGTAACAGCAAACGAGACTGCCAGTGAAAAAACACCATCGATATGGTTTTATCTGTCTGAATAAAACATTCATTGCTACTCTAGCGCCAGCTCAGTAATACACAGTAAAGAAAGCAGCTTTACGACAGCAGGGGCCTCATTTAGAAATGTTTGCAGAGTTTCCTGTGTAGAAATGTGCGTGTGACGCTCCCGAGGCTTCGTAGACCGCGTTTTAGTGACGATGGTAACATGAAATATCTCAATAAATAAAGTACTGTGGATGCAGAGCACTCTGGTTTAACCCTGGTGTTGTCCTCGGGTCAAACCGACCCGTTTCTAAGTGTTTAATATCAGAAATATGGATTTCTTTCAACCAAATTACCCAAAAAATAACATGGATGATTCCATACATTCGTCAGGTAAAATTAATGATTACCTTCATTGAATTTTTTTTTTTATTAGATCTTAAAGCATTTGAATTTTTTTTTTTATGGTTTCCAAACAGTATCCGGACTAAACTTTGACATCTACCCATCTGAGATCCACTCAACATCCTCTGATCTTACCTATTAGTCAAAATAATTCATGATTTCTGCTTTTTTAACTAAACTAACTTATGTATAATTTGATATAAATGAGGTTTGTTGACCATGA
The DNA here is from genome assembly GCA_029931835.1 of Etheostoma nigrum. NCBI lineage: Eukaryota > Metazoa > Chordata > Actinopteri > Perciformes > Percidae > Etheostoma > Etheostoma nigrum. The sequence continues at coordinate 1,854,449 of CM057253.1, forward strand.
CTTCCAAGAATAAATGTAAAACATGTTATTAAACCAGCTCAGGTTTTTTTTTTAAAAAGCGGCAAAAGCTGGAAAAAGTGACAAATAAATCAGAAAAGGCGACAAAACATCGGAAAAACACAAAAAAAAAATCAATTTTGACCTGGAAGGGCCAGTTCGTGGTTAATGGGAAGACAACACAAGGGTTAAAGTGCAAAACAATCACACACACACACTGGAAAGTTACTGTGTTTGGTGCAATTTCATTGATTTTATTCTCTCTAAGAACATTTTGCCTGATTAGTGGAGAGAGATTTAACTTTTTTTTTTTTTTTAACGACGCTGAGTTTTATAAATGAGGACCTGGTCTGGTTATAAATGAGGACCTGGTCTGGTTATAAATGAGGACCTGGTCTGGTGAAATAAGAATCAACATAACTTTAAAGTAACCCATTTTAGTTATATCTACTGAGTTATGCTTATTCAGGTTAGGCACACAACATCTGGGTCAACACAAAACTCAGTTTAAAAAAATTATTTTTATTTATACAATGATAAGTCTGATGCATGTTACTTCACACAGAGACACTTAAGGCATGAAAATCTCTCCGTTGGCTTATCCAAAACAACCTGACCATGCTGATTCAAAGAAATATAAAATAAAAGCTAAAATAAAGATAATATGATTCAGTGGTTTCCTCTAAACTAAAAGCAGAGGGGACAGTTAGCTTAGCACAAAGACTGGAAATGGGGGGAAACTGCTAGCGTGCTCTGTCCAAAGCTAACACAGTAAATAAGTGTATTTCCCAAAATGTCCAACTAGTCCTCTTAACCCTTGTGTTGTCTTCCCATTGTCCATGAACTTGTCCTTCCAGGTCAAAATTGAAAATGAATTTTATTTTTTTTTGTTGTTTTAGGTGCTTTTCCCATATTTTTGTCGTTTTTGTTTGATTTATTTCTCACTTTTTACAGCTTTTCAAGTTTTTTTTTTTTTTTTTTTTAAAACCTGAGCTGGTTTAATAACAGGTTTTACATTTATTCTTGGAATTCATGGTCAACAAACGTCATTTATATCAAATTATACATACATTTTTAGTTAAAAAGGCAGAAATTATGAATTATTTTGACTAATAGTTACGATCAGAGGATGTTGAGTGGATCTCAGATGGGTAGATGTCAAAGTTTAGAATGGAAACTGTTTTGAAACCATTAAAAAAAGAATTCAAATGCTATAAGATTAAATTAAACACCCAAACAATTCAATGAAAGTAATTGTTAAAATTACCCGAATCATCCATGTTATTTTTGGCCAATTTGATTGAAAGAAATCCATATTTCTGATAAACAGGTCAATTTGACCCGAGGACAACACAAGGGTTAAAGAGCCTAAAATGAATTTATTCGGGGTATACTGCACATTTTAACAGCAAGAGTTGGTTCTAAATGGCTGAATAATTGTATTTTGATCTTTTCTTCATGTTGTAGTCTATAAATATGAATTGTTCTGGTTTAATCATGGTTTACCAAGTCATTTGTTCCAGTGCTTTAAGCTTCTGTAAAACCCATCTTATGTTTAAATCCTAAATAAAATGTGATATGTGATTAGAGATGATAATTTTAAAGAAGCCAACACGCGTGGGAAATTAAAACTGCAGCGGCCGAAATCTGGTTTCTTCACAGCATTTAAAGAAAAAAGGGATGAAAACCCCAGTTTCAACGCGTTGACAACAAATACTGAACACACACATTTTGGTGAAAGGAAGACATATAAGGCGGCTGCTGCAACTCCAAACACTCTTTTAAAAAATAAGACACTGTCTAAAAGCAGAAATAAAACATATCAGTTTCCCAATCATCATCCCTGTTGTCCAACACGGTACCTTTGTCTCTGTTTTCAGAGCGCTAACATGAGAAAAGACGCTGTTTTAAAGTCTAAAGTGCAAAATAATCACACATACACACTGGAAAGTTACTGTGTTTGGTGCAATTTCATTGATTTTATTCTCTCTGAGAGCATTTTGCCTGATTAGTGGAGAGAGAGTTAACTTTTTTATTTTAAATCAGCCAGTTTTTAGGAAGTTAGGATTGGACAGCTGTGGTCAGTCTGGACATAATTCAACAGGCCAACATTAAAGTGTCTTTAAAAGGTTAAAAACAAATGTAATATAGCATCAAAGTTGATTTTGGCCAAAGCTGAAGAGGCGAGCTGTCCCCTGGTAGTGTTGTCCCTATAAATCATATCACAGGACATGTCTCTCCAGAAGAAACCCAAACAAGGTCCATGTGGGTTCTGGTTTTGAGTCTCTGTTGAAGACTGTTTAATCCGAGTGTGTTCACGTCTTCGGCTTCTTTAACCCTTGCGTTGTCTTCCCGTCAAAATTGAAAGTTAACACTTTTTAATCGATGTTTTTAAACCTTTTCTTACATTTTGTCCCTTTTTTTGATGTTTAACACTGCGTAACACTAACTTATTAACTTTAGTTTTACAGTTATTTTTGGAATTTATGGTCAATAAACCTCATTTATAGGAAATTATACCTAATGTTTGAGTTAGAAAAGCAGAAATTAGGAATTATTTAGACTAAAATGAAAGGAATGGATGTTGATGATAATCACAGACTGGAATATGTCAACTTTTACTCAATACTATTTCAAAAACACTTCCATTTGTTTTACAATGCTATAAAATTGAATAAGACGCCCCAAAATTAATGAAAGTAGAGATTTGTACTTGGCAAAGAGCGTTGGGTGGAATCAATCATGTTATTTTGGGGAATTAAAAAGAACATTGATATAGGACAACATGAGGACAACATGGGGACAACATGAGGTCAACATGGGGACAACATGGGGACAACATGGGGACAACATGAGGACAACATGGGGACAACATGGGGTCAACATGAGGTCAACATGGGGACAACATGAGGTCAACATGGGGACAACATGAGGTCAACATGGGGACAACATGGGGGCAACATGAGGTCAACATGGGGTCAACATGAGGACAACATGAGGACAACATGAGGACAACATGAGGGCAACATGAGGGCAACATGAAGACAACATGAGGACAATATGAAGACAACATGAAGACAACATGAGGACGACATGGGGACGACATGGGGACGACATGGGGACAACATGAGGTCAACATGAGGACAACATGAAGGCAACATGAAGACAACATGAAGACAACATGAGGTCAACATGGGGACAATATGAAGACAATATGAAGACAACATGAGGACGACATGGGGACGACATGGGGACGACATGGGGACAACATGAGGTCAACATGAGGACAACATGAAGGCAACATGAAGACAACATGAGGTCAACATGGGGACAATATGAAGACAATATGAAGACAATATGAGGTCAACATGAGGACGACATGAGGACAACATGGGGACAACATGCGGACGACATGGGGGCAACATGAGGACAACATGAAGACAACATGAGGACAACATGAAGACAACATGAGGACAACATGAAGACAACATGAAGACAACATGAGGACAACATGAAGGCAACATGAAGACAACATGAAGACAACATGAGGTCAACATGGGGACAATATGAAGACAATATGAAGACAACATGAGGACGACATGGGGACGACATGGGGACGACATGGGGACAACATGAGGTCAACATGAGGACAACATGAAGGCAACATGAAGACAACATGAGGTCAACATGGGGACAATATGAAGACAATATGAAGACAATATGAGGTCAACATGAGGACGACATGAGGACAACATGGGGACAACATGCGGACGACATGGGGGCAACATGAGGACAACATGAGGACAACATGAAGACAACATGAAGACAACATGAAGACAACATGAGGACAACATGAAGACAACATGAGGACAACATGAAGACAACATGAGGACAACATGAAGACAACATGAGGACAACATGAGGACAACATGAGGACAACATGAGGACAACATGGGGGATAAACAGAAGATGTTTACAAGACAAGGGAAACAGAGAGTAGTATAGTGCAACTTAGTTTGCAGTAGTCCGTATTTTGACTGCTTGGATCTTATTGTTGTTTTTGGTTCAGATTAAAAAGGTCACGCGCTCCACTAATGTTTGCTTTGGCAGGGGAACGAGCAGCTACCATGTGTGCAAAAGGCATCGTATGAACTCACTGAACTCATCCAAAGTGTATTCACTTGTGTAGTTTTTAAATTAAAGCACATGTTTAGGGCGGCTCGGGGACACAACGCACTGCGACTTAGGAACGCAAATAGACACAACAGCCACGTAAGCAGCATAACAAAATATAGCCGATATGTTTCTTAACCCTTGTGTTGTCTTCCCATCAACCATTTAAAAAAAAAGGAATTGCTTTTTCTGACATTTTTGTCACTTTTTCAATGTTGTGGGTGCTTTTTTGATGTTTTTTCTAAAGTTATTTGATATTTCTGATGTTGAAATTTTCAGCTTATTTCTAAGACCCATTTTTTTGTGATGAAAAAACTGAAAATGGGTCAAATTTGACCCGAGGACAACATGAGGGTTAATTTGTTTGTTTTTGTCCATTTGCTTTCTTGCAGTGCATTGATCTTTCAGGGCCACCGTACTTTCTGTCTTTTAAGGTTCATGTGTGGCTGGAATTCATCACCAAAAAAAAAAAAAAAGCAAGAAAATGCTCAAATACGGCAGTAACTTGCACAAATTCACACCTAATCTGTAATTTAGAAACTTGGCTCCTCTGATCTGACTTGTCTTTGGGGTGCAGGAGGCCTAACGCCGAGTCTGGAGCCGAGCGGGACCAGTCTGGAGCCGAGCGGGACCAGTCTGGAGCCGAGCGGGACCAGTCTGGAGCCGAGCGGGACCAGTCTGGAGCCGAGCGGGACCAGTCTGGAGCCGAGCGGGACCAGTCTGGAGCCGAGCGAGACCAGATGACCTATGAAGAAGAAGCATGGCGGTACATTTAATGTATTAGATTTGTGCAAAAAACAGGCATCTGAAGAGCTGCAGGTCTCTCTGAGGATACTGCGGCAGAGACCTTCAGAGACGCCGTCTTATCAGTCTGGTTTCATCCTCCGCTACGTCACCACTGACAACATCAAAGGTGAGAAGCTGATAGGAGGAGGGAGAGAATTGATGTTTTTTTACCTTTGCTTTCAGCAGGAAAGCACACCTGGCCTGGGAGAAGAATGCAGAAGATGCTTGGCAAGTTCCCAAGGAAAGAAAAAGTTAGGCAAGTTCTTGAGTATGTGGGAAAAAAGCAGAAAATATTATACGAGAAGATGCTTTTGATTTTGACGTCCCATCAAAACGCCAACGAAAACAAACCTCAGAAGACATGATCTTTTAAAATTCAACACTTCCTGCACATTATTGGGTAACAATCAATCCAGTTATTGTTATTCATACCACACCGGGGAGCTGCCTACTACACATATTTAACAGAAACTGCCATTTTCATTCAGCTTTGTATCAGGATTTGAGCTTCAGATTACAATCCTTCCCATCTCCAAGGCTACCATTATCCCCCCCAAGAGTGTCTCAGGTTCTCTTTGTCTCAGGTTCAGCTCTTTCCTGCTGTCTTTTCTGTCTCCCCCAGTGTGTACTGTGCAACTGAAACACATAAGACAGGCTTCAGGGAAAGAGTCATTATGATTCCAATAGTGCATGTGTTTGGCAACCAGCTGACGTCAGAGGAAAAACCACGAGGACGACGATCCCGGTGGAGATCAAATGTCCGTCAGTTTGTCCTCTCAAGAGTCTAGCAGGGTTGTGATGGACGTCAGGTCTTCAGATGGACAGGTCTGTGTCCGTGTCAGTCAGTGCGGTCTTCGGGCTCACGCTGCCTCCTCTCTCTTCGGGAATGGAAGACGAGTCCCCGTTGACACTGGGCAGCATACCTGGAACAGAAAGGGAGTGAGTACACGCGTCAACTCTCACAGGTGTCTTTAAATCAGCATCTGCTTTCATTTAGCAGAAGAAGTAGTCACGTTTGTGTAAATCCAGGGAGCTAAAATTGGAGATGGGACTGATAAGACAGACTATACTATGACTTTTTTGTGGCATTTTTCAATGTCATACAAGTCATAGTATACTTTTTTAGGACATTTTTTAAAAACTCATACTATGACATTGTTGTTTATTGCAGGTCAACTTGAACTTGGTGGGTGGTGCACGTCTCCACCGCCGACATTAAGTCCATCCTTACCTGCTCCATCCCCATCTGGTACGCTGCTGCCAAGGCCGAGGGCAGACTGCAGCGTATCGTTTGCTCTGCGAAGAAGGTGATTGGCTGCAAGCTGCAATCCCTCCAGGACCCTGAGGCGGGCGGGAAAGATTGTGGCCGACATCTCCCACCCTGGACACAAACTGTTTGAACCACTCCCCTCTGGCAGGAGGCTGAGGTCCATCAGGACCAGAACCTCACGCCAGGGCTGTAGTACTCGTTTCCGGTCTTGGGCTCGAGTCCATACTCAAGACCGTTTTTCTATGGTCTCGGACTTGTCTCGGACTCGCTAGTATTTGGACTCGGACTTGTCTCGGTCTCGGCCACTGGTCTTGCCCAATATGGCTTCTGGTCTGGACCGAGTCCAGGTGTCTTTATTATGTTGATAATAATATTGGAGGGAAAGTGAAACCCAAAATGATTGTCTTGATACTGTCATGCATAAGACCTTTATTCTGTCCTGGACTCGGTCTTGTCTTGGACTCTAACCTTTTTGGACTCTGTCTTGTCTTGAACTCTAACCTTTTTGGACTCTGTCTTGTCTTGGACTCAAACCTTTTTGGACTCTGTCTAGTCTTGGACTCGAACCCTTTTGGACTTGGTCTTGTCTCGGACTCTAACCTTTTTGGACTCAAACCTTTTTGGACTCTGTCTTGTCTTGGCCTCGAACCTCTTTGGACTCGGTCTTGTCTTGGACTCTAACCTTTTTGGACTCGGTCTTGTCTTGGATTCGACTAGTCCTGGTCTTGGACTTGTCTTGGACTCAACTAAGATGGTCTTAACTACAGCCCTGCCTCACACCACCTGCAGCTGGCCTCATCCCACCCCATAGACGTCATAACATCACATAGAAGTCCCAACATCTGTCACAAGGCGTTACATTAACGTAAACATCTTTTGGACTATCATCTCTGTACTGTGTGTTCTCTATGCGTCATATGGGGATGTTCTTACACTCAAAAATGTGTGCAGCTCTTCATTTTCAGAATCCGAATCAGTTTTATTTGCCAGGTATGAGGACACATACGGGGAATTTTGCTTTGGATGGTCACAATGCACTTACTCATACAACAAATCTAGACAGGTTGAGACTATAGTGCAATAACGAGTGCAAAGTATGCAGGAGTAAATTATAATTATGATAGTTATTTTATTTATGGAGCATAGTGCAAAGGGTACTGGAATAAATAGTATTATGTTATTAAAAGAGATATGTTGTACTTACTGTATCTATGGTTCTGGACTGCTCTTAACTCCTTGCTTAGATTTTTGTATTTTCTCTACCAGGACTCAAGTCCGGTTTTGGACTCGAGTCCGGACTCTAGACCGTTTTTCTGTGGTCTCGGACTTGTCTTGTACTCGCTAGTATTTGGACTCAGACTTGTCTCGGTCTTGGCCACTGGGCTTGCCAGATATGGCTTTTGGTCTGGACCGAGTCCAGGTGTCTTTATTATGTTGATAATATTGGAGGGAAAGTGAAACCCTTGTCTTGGACTCGAACCTCTTTGGACCCTGTCTTGTCTTGGACTCGAACCTCTTTGGACTCTGTCTTGTCTTGGACTCAAACCTCTTTGGACTCGGTCTTGTCTTGGACACTAACTTCTTTGGACTCAGTCTTGTCTTGGACTCGGTCTTGTCTTGGACTTGAACCTCTTTGGACTCGGTCTTGTCTTGAACCTCTTTGGACTCTGTCTTGTCTTGGACTTGAACCTCTTTGGACTCGGTCTTGTCTTGGAGTCAGTCTTGTCTTGGACTCGAACCTCTTTGGACTCTGTCTTGTCTTGGACTCAAACTTCTTTGGACTCGGTCTTGTCTTGGACACTAACTTCTTTGGACTCAGTCTTGTCTTGGACTCGGTCTTGTCTTGGACTTGAACCTCTTTGGACTCGGTCTTGTCTTGGAGTCGGTCTTGTCTTGGACTCGAACCTCTTTGGACTCTGTCTTGTCTTGGACTCGAACCTCTTTGGACCCTGTCTTGTCTTGGCCTCGAACCTCTTTGGACTCGGTCTTGTCTTGGACTCGGCCTCGACTAGTCCTGGTCTTGGACTTGACAAAGGTGGCTTGACTACAGCCCTGTTCTGTACTGTATTTATTGTTATGCACCGAACGCTAAGACAAACTCCTTGTATGTGAAAACCCACGAGGCAATACACTGATTTCTGATTCTGATGACTTTCTTAATGATATATTATGACTTTTTGTTAATGGCATACTATAGTACAAGTCCAAGGAGTCATCACAAAGACTATTATCTTATAATCAATGTGTTGTGTTGCTGATGTAACCTGTTAGAACTCAAAGTGGCGACGAGTCCTTAACCCTTGTGTTGTCTTCCCTTAACCATGAACTTGTCCTTCCAGGTCAAAATAGAATTTTTTTTTTTGTGCTTTTCCGATGTTTTTGTAGCTTTTTCTAATTTATTTGTCACTTTTTCCAGCGTTTGGTGCTTTTAAAAAAAAAAAATCTGAGCTGGTTTAATAACAGGTTTTACATTTATTCTTGGAATTCATGGTCAACAAATCTCATTTATATCAAATTATACATGTTAGTTTAGTTAAAAAGGCAGAAATTATGAATTATTTTAACTAATAGTTAAGATCAGAGGATGATTAAATAAAACACCCAAAAAATTCAATCATTAATTTTACCTGAAGAACGTTGTATGGAATCATCCATGTTATTTTTGGGCAATTTAGGCTGTAGTACTCGTTTCTGGTCTTGGACTTGAGTCCAGACTCAAGACCGTTTTTCTATGGTCTCGGACTTGCTAGTATTTGGACTCTGACTTGTCTCGGTCTTGGCCACTGGTCTTGCCAAATATGGCTTTTGGTCTGGACCGAGTCCAGGTGTCTTTATTAACCCAAAATGATTGTCTTGATACTGTCATGCATAAGACCTTTTCTTCTGTCCTAGACTCGGTCTTGTCTTGGACTCGAACCTTTTTGGACTCTGTCTTGTCTTGGACTCAAACCTCTTTGGACTCTGTCTTGTCTCGGACTCGAACCTTTTTGGACTTGGTCTTGTCTTGGGCTCGAACGTTTTTGGACTCTGCTTCTTTTTGGACTCGGCCTTGTCTCGGGCTCGAACCTTTTTGGACTCGGCCTTGTCTCTGACTCTATCCTTTTTGGACTTGGTCTTGTCTCGGGCTCTAACCTTTTTGGACTCGATCTTGTCTTGTGTTCTAACCTTTTTGGACTCGATCTTGTCTTGGGCTCGAACCTTTTTGGACTCTGTCTTGTCTCGGACTCGAAACCTTTTGGACTCGGCCTTGTCTTGGGCTCGAACCTTTTTGGACTCGATCTTATCTTGGGCTCGAACCTTTTTGGACTCTGTCTTGTCTCGGACTCAAAACTCTTTGGACTCTGGCTTGTCTCGGACTCTAGCCATTCTAGATTCGGTCTTGTCTTGGACTCTAGCCTCTTTGGACTCGGTCTTGTCTTGGACTTGAACCTCTTTGGACTCTGTCTTGTCTTGGACTCAAACCTCTTTGGACTCGGTCTTGTCCTCAAACCTCTTTGGACTGGGTCTTGTCTTGGCCTCTAACCTCTTTGGACTCTGTCTTGGACTCGAACCTCTTGTTTTGGCCTCGGTCTTGTCTTGGCCTCGAACCTCTTTGGACTTGGTCTTGTCTTGCCCTCTAACCTCTTTGGACTCTGTCTTGTCTTGGACTCGAACCTCTTTGGACTCTGTCTTGGACTCGGTCTTGACTTGAACCTCTTTGGACTCGGTCTTGTCTTGAACTTCTTTGGACTCTGTCTTGTCTTGGACTCTAACCTCTTTGGACTCAGTCTTGTCTTGGACTCGGTCTTGTCTCGGACTCTACTAGTCCTGGTCTCAACTAAGGTGGTCTTGACTAGTTTAATCTGGATATTGTTTTGAAACCATTAAAAAAAATAGAATTCAAATGCTATAAGAATAAATAAAATACATCATTTATTTTACCTGAAGAATGTTGTATGGAATCATCCATGTTATTTTTGGGCAATTTAGTTGAAAGAAATCCATATTTCGGATATAAAACACTTTAAAACGGGTCAATTTGACCTGAGGACAACATGAAGTGTTAAAATGTATGGAAAGGGTCTTAAAAAGCTTTAAAAAAAGGGAGTGTGTCTTACGCTCGGTGTCATAGACGGAGCTGTCGGAGCACGTCCGGTTCCTGCGCTGAGTTGACCTTTGACCTCCACTCAGGTACTCCTTAGGAACACCTGACCTGAGAGAGAAAATGATGAGAGAGGTGCTTTTCTCTTAGTGTTTTTGGCTGTTAAATTTAAGATGTCCGCCGTAGTAAAGTTTACTCTGGCTTTTTCTTAACAGTAACAAAACACAGAGTCCATAATTCAAACTACATATTGAAACCACAATCTATTACCACTAATTAACCCTTTGCTGCATCAGAGATGGAGTTTATTTCCCCAGACATCTTTTTATAGGACAGTGTTCCCATTTGCAAAGATCATCTTAATGAAACATCTTTTAAGAAATAGGTCCTGGGTCTTCCCCAAGGCCTCCTCCCAGCTGGACGTCCCTCCACCTAGTTCTGGGTCTTCCTCGAGACCTCCTCCCAGCTCCTCCTCCCAGCTGGACGTCCCTCCACCTAGTCCTGGGTCTTCCTCGAGACCTCCTCCCAGCTAGACGTCCCTCCACCTAGTCCTGCGTCTTCCTCGAGGCTTCCTCCCAGCTGGACGTCCCTCTACCTAGTCCTGGGTCTTCCCCGAGGCCTCCTCCAAGCTAGACATCCCTCCACCTAGTCCTGGGTCTTCCCCGAGGCCTCCTCCCAGCTGGACGTCCCTCCACCTAGTCCTGGGTCTTCCCCGAGGCCTCCTCCCAGCTGGACGTCCCTCCACCTAGTCCTGGGTCTTCCCCGAGGCCTCCTCCCAGCTGGACGTCCCTCCACCTAGTCCTGGGTCTTCCCCGAGGCCTCCTCCCAGCTGGACGTCCCTCTACCTAGTCCTGAGGTCTTCTCCGAGACCTACTCTCAGCTGGACGTCCCTCTACCTAGTCTTGAGGTCTTCCCAGAGACCTCCTCCCAGCTAGACGTCCCTCCACCTGGTCCTGGGTCTTCCCCAAAGCCTCCTCCCAGCTCCTCCTCCCAGCTGGACGTCCCTCTACCTAGTCCTGAAGTCTTCCCCGAGGCCTCCTCCCAGCTGGACATCCCTCCACAAAGTCCTGGGTCTTCCCCGAGGCCTCCTCCCAGCTGGACATCCCTCCACAAAGTCCTGGGTCTTCCCCGAGGCCTCCTCCCAGCTGGACGTTCCTCCACCTAGTCCTGGGTCTTCCCCGAGGCCTCCTCCCAGCTGGACATCTCTCTACCTAGTCCTGGGTCTTCCCCGAGGCCTCCTCCCAGCTCCTCCTCCCAGCTGGACGTCCCTCCACCTAGGCCTGGGTCTTCCCAGAGGCCTCCTCCCAGCTGGACATCCCTCTACCTAGTTCTGGGTCTTCCCCGAGGCCTCCTCCCAGCTGGACGTCCTTCCACCTAGTCCTGGGTCATCCCCGAGGCCTTCTCCCAGCTGGACGTCCCACTACCTAGTCCTGGGTCATCCCCGAGGCCTCCTCCCAGCTGGACGTCCCTCTACCTAGTCCTGGGTCTTCCCCGAGGCCTCCTCCCAGCTGGACGTCCCTCTACCTAGTCCTGGGTCTTCCCCGAGGCCTCCCCAGGCCTCCTCCCAGCTGGACGTCCCTCTACCTAGTCCTGGGTCATCCCCGAGGCCTTCTCCCAGCTGGACGTCCCTCCACCTAGTCCTGGGTCTTCCCCGAGGCCTCCTCCCAGCTCCTCCTCCCAGCTGGACGTCCCTCCACCTAGTCCCGGGTCCTCCTCCCAGCTGGACGTCCTTCCACCTAGTCCTGGGTCATCCCCGAGGCCTTCTCCCAGCTGGACGTCCCACTACCTAGTCCTGGGTCATCCCCAAGGCCTCCTCCCAGCTGGACGTCCCTCTACCTAGTCCTGGGTCTTCCCCGAGGCCTCCTCCCAGCTGGACGTCCTTCCACCTAGTCCTGGGTCATCCCCGAGGCCTTCTCCCAGCTGGACGTCCCACTACCTAGTCCTGGGTCATCCCCGAGGCCTCCTCCCAGCTGGACGTCCCACTACCTAGTCCTGGGTCATCCCCGAGGCCTCCTCCCAGCTGGACATCTCTCTACCTAGTCCTGGGTCTTCCCCGAGGCCTCCTCCCAGCTCCTCCTCCCAGCTGGACGTCCCTCCACCTAGTCCTGGGTCTTCCCAGAGGCCTCCTCCCAGCTGGACATCCCTCTACCTAGTTCTGGGTCTTCCCCGAGGCCTCCTCCCGGGTCCTCCTCCCAGCTGGACGTCCTTCCACCTAGTCCTGGGTCATCTCCGAGGCCTCCTCCCAGCTGGACGTCCTTCCACCTAGTCCTGGGTCTTCCCCGAGGCCTCCTCCCAGCTGGACGTCCCTCCACTGGTTATTATAACAAGGAGGAAGTAGGCTAGGTAACAACATATGCTTGTGTTCAACTCACCTGTCGAAGCTGTAGGTTCCAGGGTGACTGACCGACCTCTTCGTCTGAGCAGACATACAGAAAAGTATTTGTTAGTACAGCAGTATTTGTTAGTACAGCAGTATTTGTTAGTGCAGGATGTCCACAGTACTGCAGCTTCCTGAATGTGTCAGTTTAATGACATCAGCATGTAATTAAAAAGGGAAATAAAAC